>JADBJO010005645.1:0-12500 GCA_016801955.1 Conus betulinus | reverse complement strand
CTGATGATTTCCTTATTGGAATGGCTCTAATGGCTTCTTTAACTTCTTGTACAGTAATAGAAGCATTAATGTTAATGCTGTTATCTGGTGGTGGATCATCATATGTTATATTACTTTCTTCTTTTTCTCTGTAAGTTCGGTCAGTGTTTGTTAGACCCTCAGGGCGGCTGACATCAGCGAATAGGTTTACAAAAACTTCTGCTTTCTCTTCAGCAGTGGGTAGATTGTTGTTTTTCTATTTTTATGGGATACTGTGGTGATGTCAATCCATTTTTCATAGTTTTCAGTTTCTTCCCATACTTTTCCAAATCCTTACTTTGTTTTACTTCGGAGTTACAGAAATCATTCCAATGTTTCAGTTTTGCATATTCTATAGCATCATCACTTCTTTACCCGTCTTCTTCATTTTTTCATGATTACTTGCTGATCTTTTTTTACAATATATCTTAAATCTTTCTTTTTTCTTGTTATTTGCGAGTTCACATTCCTTGCTCCACCACACATTTCCATTGTGTTTTTTTAGATTTTGTGTTTTTTATTTTTTTGATCGATTTATCTGCTGCTGTTAGGATAAATTTACAGAATTTATCATACTGATTGTCTATATTTTCTTCAGTTGAATAATCTAAATCTATGTTTTTTTAAAGGATGTCTTTGAAGAGTGACCAATCTGCACACTTGTAATTATATTTTGGAATAACATCTTCTGTGTTTTCTTCTTCTGCTGCTGCTATGTTATTTAAAGATATTATGACTGGAATATGATCTGATCCTAAAGAGTCATCTCCCGTTTCCCACACTGCGTTGACCACCAATGATGGAGATACAAAAGTTAAATCAATGGCTGAGGGATTATGGTTAGATATATCTGGAATACGAGTTATATTTCCATTATTCAGTATGTAAAGAATAGAATCCGCTATGTTATCTAACAAACGGTTATTAGAAATATAAGAAACAACTCTTATCCCAGAAAGGGGCATGTGCATTAAAATCTCCCCCAATAACCCACTTATCCGTTTGATCTTGGAACCCTTCAACCATTCAGTGTTTCTTATTATCAGGACCTTTTGGAAGATAAATTGACGCAACATTAAGGATCAAAGATGAAGTGAACTTAACCATGGCTGCACAGCATGACACAGAGGAAATATTATACACTGGTGGAGTTCTTTCACAAAAGTCCAGGTCTTCACGCACATAAATGGCTGTTTGCACTCTGTCTCCACATTGTTCGTAAACCGGAGGGTGGTAAAATCCAGGTATATATGGTAATTTATCACAGCTCACATTTAAAGATTGTAGTAATAAAACATGAAACTTATTTGTTACTAAATATTGATTTAGTATGAAAGATTTTTTCGTTATAGAACGACAAATTCCACTGTAGAAATGTAATGTTTGGCTTTTTATGTGCTTTCATTTATATATTACAATAATTTATATCATTTACACATTAACTGTCTTAGAGATGACTATAAATGAAAACAGAAAATCTTGATGATTGACTGTAAACAGCTGAGAGTCACAGTAGGACCAGTTTAGAAGAACCAAGGACGTGGAAAAGGCGGAGGGTGAAAACCTTGGCAACTGTAACGAAAGGTTGCAGGTCTCCTCCGTGGCTTTTCCCAAAACATTCCATGCAGGTGTTTTGCCCAGGGTCCTCGCGATGGTGCTCGCTCCTCTGGTCGTGGGGTGAACTTCGTCAGCTGTCAGGACTCTTCTGTCTTCCATCCTCAACTCGTTAAAGGAGACGAAAGTAATGTCGTTTTCTGTCTGTAGTTTCTGTCTTCTCATTGCGTTGAACAGATCTTTCTTAATGTCTAGTGTTTTATTTTTGACAGGAGCCACTTGACTTACTACGATCTTGGCTTTGGGAAATTGACCTTGGCCTCCTTGACGCATTTCTGCATTTCCGTACTGCATTTCTCCGGATCTTTCCCCTTCAAATCGTTCACTCCTACATGCAGAACGACACATTCGGGTTCAGGATTCAGAGAGATACTTTTGCCTCGTTCAGAGCGCGTGTGCAATGCTCAATCTGATAAGCTTTTCTCTTTGCCACCTGCAGACCGTATGACAGGCCAAGTCTCCGTGCATCAACCTTCCTCATGATACTGTCATGTATCAGGAGGACACGAGGCAAGTCGCCACCAGATGTAGAAACAGAATGGGATACGCATTTCTTTGTTTTGCCAGAGTGTTTTTTTTGTTTGACGTTTTGTTTGTGTGGAGACTTGACGTTTTCTATCTTTTGTTCCACAGATGAGTTACGCAATTTCGCAGAACCTTGTTTGACGTTTCTTTGATTATTTACGTCACAATTCAGCTTTTGTTCTTTGTGGGTTTTGTTTCATTAGGTTATTTTCTTTCTTTGGTCTAATGTACGCTCGTGCAATTCATCTACGCCCTTGTTGTGTTGAGAAGGAGATTTTGCCGGCAGCGATGTTGATGCAACTTCGGCATAAGAGCGGTGAGGCGTTTGCGAAGGATGTTTCGGTCGACTCGGTCTGAATGGACATTTTTCGCTTTTCGATATCTTGAGGTTCGATTCAATGATTTTTGTCTGTTTTTCAACAATTTTCTCTAGAGACTCAAGATTCGTTCGCTCAGAGTCATTATGAGAGCTTTGAAATCATCACCGTTACTTCCCGCTTCTCTTTTCGGGCTGTCTTCTGCGTGGTCTTTATTGTCGGCAGGCGTACCGGACATTTTTGTTTGGGTTATTAAACGGTCACCCCCGCTTCGAACAATCGATTGGCTTATTATGGTCGACTGAACATTTTCTAAACTGGTGTTATTTTTTTTTCCATAGCCAAAGTTGATGGCTTACCTCTTGCATTTCTTGTTTTCGTCATCCTGGTCATCATTTTTTTTAACTTTACAAAAAAGCTTCTGCTCTAGTTGTTGACCGTGGCCGCCATCTTGTGTGTGCGTGTGTCTATGTGTGTGTGCGCGCGCGCGAACCTGTCATTTTTCAAGTGTCCCCCTGCCCTATAGACCTGTTCTTGCTGTGTCCTCTTGGCCTTCGTCTCGTTCCCGGTGTCACCTGGGCTGTTGTCCTGGGCTGTGGACCCGTTCCCGGTGTGTCCCCACAGGCTGTGGTCTGTTCCTGGTGTGTCCTTCTGGATCGTAGTTCCTGAGATTTCCTCCAGGTTACCTGTTCAAACCAGGTTCTTATTAGTCATTTGCAAGTGTGTGTGTGTGTGTGTGTGTGTGTGTGTGTGTGTGTGTGTGTGTGTGTGTGTGTGTGTGTGTGTGTGTGTGTGTGTGTGTGTGTGTGTGTGTGTGTGTGTGTGTGCCCACGCGCGTACCTGTCATTTCTGATTTATCCCCTGCCCTGTTGACCTGTTCTTGGTGTCTCGTCGGGGCTGTCGTCTCGTTCCGGTGTGTCCCCTTTGCTGTGGTCCCGATCCTGGTTTGTCTTCTGGGTGTGGTCCCGATCCCGCTGTGTCCCCTGGGCTCCGGTCCTGATACCGGTGTGTCCCCAGGGTTGTGGTCCCGATCCCTGTGTTTCCTCTGAGCTGTGGTTCCGTTCCCGGTGTGTCCCTGGGGCTGTGGTTCCATTCCTGGTGTGTCCCCCGGGTTTGTGGTCCGTTCCTAATGTGTCCCTCCAGATGGTAGCTCCTGAGGTCTCCTCTAGGCTGCCTGTTCACATCAGGGTCTCCTCCAGGGTGCCTGTTGAAACCAGGTCCTAGTTAGTCATTTGCAAGTGTGTGTGTGTGTGTGTGTGTGTGTGTGTGTGTGTGTGTGTGTGTGTGTGTGTGTGTGCGCACGCGCATACCTGTCCTCTTTCAGTATCCCCTGCCCTGTAGACCTGTTCTTGGTGTGTCCCCTGGCTGTCGTATCGTTCCGATGTGTCTCCTGGGCTGTGGTCTCGTTCCTGGTGTGTCCCTTTGAATCGTAGTTCCTGAGGTCTCCTCCAGATTATCTGTTCAAACCGGGTCCTAATTAGTCATTTGCAAGTGTGTGTGTGTGTGTGTGTGTGTGTGTGTGTGTGTGTGTGTGTGTGTGTGTGTGTGCGTGTTGTGTGTGTGTGTGTGTGTGTGTGTGTGTGTGTGTATGAGACCGTGTGCGTGTGCGTGCGCGTAGTGCACTGCTCTCCTGCGGACTGTGCACTGCCACCATGCCTATATAAAACCGAGATGAGAATAACACCAGTATTTTCATGTACAGTCAGCATTCCTATGTCCAGAAATATTTTTGAAAAAAAAGGATTCAGTTTTGTATTTCTTGCAATTAGTCTGTCCAAGATTCTCACCTGCACCTGCACGTTGCTCTGTCATCTTGTGTGTGTCTTGTGTGGTCTTTCCTCATGGCCGTCATCCTAGGGTGGTCGTCTTGTTCCTGGCGTCTCCCCTGGGTGGTCGTCCTGTTCTGGCGTCTCCCCTGGGTGGTCGTCCCGTTCCTGGCGTCTCCCCTGGGTGGTCGTCCCGTTCCTGGTGTCTCCCTGGGTGGTCGTCCCGTTCCTGGTGTCTCCCCTGGGTGGTCGTCCCGTTCCTGGCGTCTCCCCTGGGTGGTCGTCCCGTTCCTGGCATCTCCCCTGGGTGGTCGTCCCGTTCCTGGCGTCCCCCGCTGGGTGGTCGTCCCGTTCCCTGGCGTCCCCCCACTGGGTGGTCGTCCCATTCCTGGCGTCCCCCCATGGGTGGTCCCCCGTTCCTGGCGTCTCCCCTGGGTGGTCGTCCGTTCCTGGCGTCCCCCCTGGGTGGTCGTCCGTTTCCTGGCGTCTCCCCTGGGTGGTCGTCCCGTTTCTGGCGTCTCCTCTGGGTGGTCGTCCCGTTTCCTGGCGTCTCCCCTGGGTGGTCGTCCCGTTTCTGGCGTCCCCCCTGGGTGGTCGTCCCGTTTCTGGCGTCTCCCCTGGGTGGTCGTCCGTTCCTGGCGTCCCCGCTGGGTGGTCGTCCGTTTCCTGGCGTCTCCCCTGGGTGGTCGTCCCGTTCCTGACGTCTCCCTCTGGCTGTCGACAGTCTGATAGCGCCTCCCCTTTTTTGCTTAAATCTTTTTTATTTTTATAGCGGCATCAGATGTCGGATGAATGGAGCACCTAAGACGGTGACTTTTTCTCCTAAGGCCGAAATCCACCTCTTCAATTTTTTTTTTGTGCTTCACATTGTCCTCTTCATCTGCCAAAAAAACAAAAAGCGGAAAAAACAAAAACAATTTCCACAGCTTTTTTTCAAATTTTTTTTTTTTTTTTTTTTTTTTAAGCGAACAGTCTCTTACACACCATCATAGGCTGTATGTGTTCTCACAAAATGGACATATTCTTGCTGATTTTAGTGTTTTGGCGTTTGATACAATGTGTCTGGGTCTGTTATTGTTATTATGTGTGGTGCACTGGCACACTCACTCTAATAATGTGCTGCATATACAAAAAGAGAGAAAGAGAGAGAGAGGTGGGAGAGGGGAGAGAGAGAGGGAGAGGGAAAGACGGACGGACGGGCGGGCGAACGAGCGGACGGGCGGTCGGGAGCGGTAGCGGACGGACGGACGGTCGGACTAGACGGTCGGACGGACGGTCGGACGGACGGACGCACGCACGGACGGACGGACGGAAGAAGAAGTAGAAGAAGAAGAAGAAGAAGTATGAAAGAAGAAGAAGAAGAAGTTTGAGTGTGTGAGAGAGAGAGAGCGAGAGAGAGAGAGACAGACAGTGTGACAGACAGTCTGTCAGACAGACAGAAAGGGAGAGAGAGAGACACAGAGAATCCCCTGCCTGAGACAGACAGACGTTTCTGTGGCTGTAAGTGTGTGTGTGTGTAAGTGTAAGTGGGCGTCGTAATTGTATGTGCGTGCCAGGCTGTGGTCCCGTATGTGTGTGTGTGTGTGGGTGTGGTGTGTTGTGTGCCCCCATGGCCTGTGGGTCCCCCCCTGGTGTGTCCCCTGGGCTGTGGTTGGAACGTTCCTGTTGTGTCCCCGGGGCTGTGGTCTGATCCCGATGTGTCCCCTCTAGGCTGTCAGTGGCTCCTGAGGTGTCTCCTCCAGCTGTGGTCAAACCAGGTCCTAATCAGTGTTTGCAAATGTGTGTGTTGTGTGTGTGTGTGTGTGTGTGTGTGTGTGCGTGTGTGTGTGTGTGTGTGTGTGTGTGTGTGTGCGTGAGTGAGTGTGTGTGTGTGTGTGTATGTGTGTGTGTGTGTGTGTGTGTGTGTGTGTGTGTGCGCGTGTGTGTGTGGTGTGATGTGTGTGGGGCTGTGTGTCCCTGTATGTGTGCACACTTGTACCTGTCACTTTTCTAATGTATCCCCTGCCTGTAGTCCTGTTTTTGGTTTGTCCCCTGGGTTGCGGTTCTGATCCCGGGTGAGTCCTCTTGGGCTGTCTTGTCCCGTTCCTGGTATGTCCCCTGGGCTATCATGTCCTTCCCGGTGTGTCCCCTGTGGGCTGTGGTCTCGTTCCCCGGCGTGTGTCCCTGCGCTGTCATGTCGTTCCCGCTGTGTATCCTGGGCTGTGGTTCCGTTCTTGGTGTGTCCCTCCAGGCTGTGGTTCCGTTCCCGATGTGTCCCTCTTGACTGCAGTTTCCTGAGGTCTCCTCCAGGTTTGTTCCCTGTTAAACCCTGGTCTAGTTGGTTATTTTCCGTGTGTGTGTGTGTGGGGTGTGTGTGTGTGTGCGTGTGGCATACCGTCATTCCTGTGTCCCCTGGGCTGTAGACCTGATCATGGTGTGTCTCCTCGAGGCTGTCGTGTCGTTCACGGTCTGTCCCCTGGGCTGTGGTCCGGATCCCGGTGTGTCCCCTGAGCTGCCGTTTTAATCACGGTGTGTCCCCTGGGCTGTGCCCTTTTTCCGGTGTCCCTTGGGCTGTGGTCCGTTCCCGATGTGTCCCTCTGGATCGTAATCCTGAGGTCTCCTGTGGGTTGCCTGTTGAAACCAGGTCCTAATTAGTCATCTGCAAGTGTGTGTGTGTGTGTGTGTGTGTGTGTGTGTGTGTGTGTGTGTGTGTGTGTGTGTGTGTGTACCTGCGCGCGTCTATGTGTGTGTGTTTGTGTGTGCATGTGTGCGTGCATGCATGTGTGTGCGTGTGCGTGTGTGCGTGTGCGTGTGCGTGTGTGTGTGTTGCGTGTGTCTGTGTGTGTGTGTGTGTGCGTGTGTCCCTGTCAGTGTCCATGTCTCCCCTGTCAACCTGTAACTGGTGGTTCCCCTGGGCTGTAGTGCTCTTCATGGCGTCTCCTCTGGGCTGTCATCCCGTCCTGGTGTGGTGTTCTCCTCTGGGCTGTCATCCCGTCCTGGTACGGTGTATTCCTCTGGGGCTGTCATCCCGTCCTGGTGGGGTGTTCTCCTCTGGGCTGTCATCCCGTCCTGGTGTGGTGTTCTCCTCTGGGCTGTCATCCCGTCCTGGTGTGGTGTTCTCCTCTGGGCTGTGCTCCTGCTCTTGGCGTCTCCTCTGGAACGTCGTCCTGCTGAAACTCACACTCTCAATCGTGTTTAACAGTTTGTCATTACTGTGTCATGACTCTCACTCTCTCCCTTTCCTCCCTCCCCTTGATCCAACCCTCCCCTCCCCATTGCGTCCCACTGGGAGGTGAGGAAGTATATATCAACACATATGATGATGATGATGATGATGATGATGATGGTGAGATGAAGAAGAAGAAGAAGAAGAAGAAGTGAAGAGAGAGAGAGAGAGAGAGAGAGAGAGAGAGAGAGAGAGAGAGAGAGAGAGAGAGAGAGAGAGAGAGAGAGAGAGAGAGAGAGAGAGTGAGGAAGAGAGAGACGGACGGACGGGCGAACAGCCGGACGGTCGGATGGGCAAGCGGGCGGTCGGACGGACGGGCAGACGGACGGACGGGCAGACGGACGGACGGACGGACGGACGGGCAGACGGGCGGAAGAAGAAGAAGAAGAAAAGAGAAAGATTGAGAGAGACAGACAGACAGAGAGAAAGAGAGAGAGAGAGAGAGACAGACAGACAGACAGACATTTTGTATGTTGTATGTGTGTTTTTGTGTGTGTGCGCGCGCGTACCTTTCATTTCTGATATATCCCCTGCCCTGTAGACCTGTTTACAGTGTATCCCCTGGGCTGTGGTCCCGTTTCTGGTGAGTCCCCTGGGCTGTCATCTTGTTCCCGGTGTGTCCCCTGGGCTGTTGTCCCGCTCCTGCTTTGTCCCTGGGCTGTTGTGTTGTTTTCGGTGTGTCCCCTGGGTTGTGGTCCCGTTCCTTGTGTGTCCTCCAGTCTGTGGTGCGTTCCCGATGTGTCCCTCTGGATCGTACTTCGTGAGGTCTCGTCCAGGTTGCCTGTTAAAACTAGCTTCTGATTAGTCATTTACAAGCGTGTGTGTGTGTGTGTGTGTGCGTGTGTGCGTGTGTGTGTGTGTGTGTGTGTGTGTGTGTGTGTGTGTGTGTGTGTGTGTGTGCGCTGCGCGTGTTTCGTATGTGTGTGTGCGCGCGCGGTCGTGTATGTGTTTTGATGCGGGTGTGCGCCCGCTAGCGTGCGTCTGAGTGTGCGCACAATTCAAAAGGTTTTGTTATAAGTATGACCACAAACATATAAAAAGTCATTACTGTTTTACATTATATTTTACTTCTCTGTGCATGCTAATGTTATGCTGTGTACGAGCGCTCTGTGCTCTTTCTTAGGAAGGGCTCGACAAAATAACATATTGCTTTTGTCATAAGAGACATTTGAGAAAGATAGGCTCAAATTTTCTGAGCAAAGTCTGCATATGTGTGCCTTTCAGATTCTATTAAAAACTAGGATGAATTACGTGAGGAATGTAGAAAGTAGCTTTTTTCATGTCTTTCTTTGTTAGAGATTGTGATTATTTAGGTTTACGCTCGTGAATGGCCTGAGAGATATCATATTTCTTTGTAAAATTTACAATTCTTTTTGCAAACTTCCCTTCTCTTTCCTTCTGTCGCTCTTATAAAAAAGAATATGAAATAAATATCCCAGTTACTTCCATGAGGAGTGTATAAAAGGCTGGTCTCTGATAAAACTGTAATACTGTAAAAAAAAAAAAAAGACGGTGCACATGGTATGATTTGTTTACACAATCAATGTTAAAAACGTAAGATGAGTTTTTTTTCCAGAATGAGTTGTTAAAATGTCCAGAAGGGCTTATCGCTCATATTGAAGTAACCAAGCAGTGATCAGAGGTGAATGCGCGGTACTGGCTGACATGTGAAGACTGGGACCACAAATTCGAAGTTCTTCACATGATGGATCCTTTGTGAGAGTTGGTTTGCTGACCGACACTGCAGGAATCTCTCTTGGGTACGCTCTAGGCCTGATGTATTGTGTAAGGAGGAGGAATAGAGTACAGCACTGTCACAGTCTTAGACCCATTATTGAACTCCATAGCATCATCTTGGTCGTTCTCATCCTCACTAAAAACATTAAGAACAGTATCGAATTCTGTAGCGCATCATGCTGTGCTGTCGTCGTGGTATACTCAGTTCCATTGTCTTCTCCATGTTCATGCCCATCATGTGTTTTATCAAACGGTGAGGATTCTAAAGAAAACGTTAACAATTAAAATCATTCAAGTTTTGTAGAATTTCAGATCCAGGCAGGTGTAAAATAACATGTTAAGAATTTAAAATCTATCGGCGTATAAATAAATTCTCAAATGATTCAAGGCATCTTCCGTGGATAGAGTATCTGTTCTAACAGGGGTTATTGCGGATATAGACGAACTGATAACACATAATGCAAATTTTGAAAAAAAGGATAAAATCAGTTTCAAAACTCTGGATTCTCGTGCCTCAGCTTGACCGTGTGAGTCCGAAAACGCACACCCGAGGGGAAAGGCCGACAGAAAAAAAAAATGCATGTTTATTAGATATTCTGTATCAAAATGTTTTAAACCGAGGTCACACTGTTAAGAACAAGAGTCGGTGAAAAGAACTAAAAAGTACAATATTTGTAATGCTGCACCGTTTGCAGGAAGATTTGAGTACATTTACAATACGTAACAGGAGGAGAGGATGGTTGGGGGGGGGGGGGGGGGGGGGGGGAGGCGACAACGACAAGGGAGACCTCGGGCTTGGGAGGTGGGGGACAACTAGCTCACCAAGTCCGTTGAAGTGTTTGTCATGCACAAAATATTTACATCAGGAAAGTTTTTTTTTTTAACAGAGGTCAGGCATTGGTTAGAATCATACATAAAAAGTGTGTTATGTGTTTTGAATATCTTACTTCAACTTCAGGGAATGGCTCCACCCTTCCTTCATAACGATACACGATATTTTAATTTGTCCTCATCGAATACAAGGAACATTTGTTTGTGGTGCCTCATCAAAATTCACTTATTACAACAATTTATAAACATTTGTATCTTTGAAAATATATCCCACCCTTTCGACTGTACTAGGTCATCCTTGTCAATTCATTTATCCATTTCGCATCAGTCTGTACATGTGTGTGTGTGTGTGTGTGTGTGTGTGTGTGGGTGTGTGTGGTGTGACTGTGTGTGTGTGTTTTGATCTTAACACATGAACGCACACCTCATCCTACCACCCCTCCCATACCCCCACCACCCCCACCCTATACACACTTTTAGTTTTTTCAGCAACACACACACACACACTTTCACACACACCATTTACACCCTTCACACACACTTTGGGATACACTGTTGGATTCTTTTTTGACACACACACACACACACACACACACACACACACACACACTTTGGTTATGTTTGATTGACAGCCGGTGTCGTATAATATCTGTGAATGGTGATATCTGGGAATGCGTTCCCAGATTTACCGTGATATCTGGGGAACGCGTTTCCCAGATTTCCTGAACATCCTATCGTGAAATCTGGGAATTGGTGTGAAATCTGGAAAATCATGCCAAGAATTTTTTTTTTTTTTCATAGTGACAAGAAGGCCAAAGATCTCAACTTCATCTTGATAAATTGTTTCCTACCTTATCTCGAAAATCCAGTCTTTTTTCGTCTTCTTATAATTCTAAGCTCTGAAAGACCTGCACTTTTTTCCCAGATATCAATTGTTCCCAAATGTCACAGTACAGTTTATAGAACGCATGCCCCCACGCATCCTACCAAAAATCTGTGATATCTGGGAAGCTTTCACAGAATATCACATTCCCAGATTTCACGCGACACACACCGGGACACCGGGCCACTGGCCAGTCAGAAAGCGTAAGTCAGCACTCGGATCGCCGAGCCCCGTTTCCCTCAACTACAGGTGAGGATAAGGTGGGAGAAGGGGGTTGTGATCGTCCCCCACCAGCAAGTTCTGTCGGAGAGGCATTTTTTATGCCAGGATAAACAGCCCGAAGGTTCGTCCTTCCCGAATTTTCTGTTCCGACCGGCTCCTTCCTTAAGGTAAGTTTGCTACGGGCTCAGTTGGGATGACTGGGACCGCACAGTCGAGTTTCATCCATTTAATGGATGCGTCTTTGAGAGTGTTGCTCAAATTTCCCGACCAACAATGCAGGTGTCTGTATCTCTCGCACCTGGTTGACGCCGGGATATATTATGAAAGAAAGCGTAGAGTACAGCCCTGTCATGCAGTCTCAGACCGGAATGGAAATCCGTAGCACACCATCTTCATCATCATCATCATTCTCATTGATCAGCATAAAAAGTCTCAAAATTCTGTGGCCCTTCATGCCCTGCTCTCATGGTGACCTCAGTTTTCATGTCCTCTCCACGTCTGTGGCTTTGGTTTGATTCCGTCAGGGTCACCGGTATCGACGAGTCCATGGGGGCTGCCGTTGGACAGACGCGGCGGCGCCCTCCGGTGGGAGCTCACTTACTCACGTCGGCTCCGCGACTGCTATTGTCCTCAGTAGGGGATAAGTAGGTGGTGTCTTGCGTGTGTTGGACAGAACAGGCGTCACTGAACACCACCGAAGTGACTCGGCAGCAGTACAGTCTCCTCCGGTGGGTTGTCTCTGTACGAGTTGACATTTACTGCTCCCTGGAACGCCGGTGCCGGGGCTGCGGCGGGAATGACCGGGCTGTGGCTGTGGACGGGGTGTCCGAATGAGCGGCGTGGGTGCACTGCCACTGAGGTGGCACAGAAGATGGGACAGCGAAATTAAAAAAAAAGAAAGGATCGTGAAATGTAGGGGCAGAGCAGAAAACGAAAAAAAGGGGGGGGGGGGGGGGGGGGGGGGGGGGGGGGGGGGGAGGAGGGAAGGGGGGGGGGAGGGAAGAGGGGGGGGCAGGGGGAGAAAACATACTGAACTGACAGTAAGGGGTGTGGCTACCCAGAATGGGTTTAGTCCAGTGTTATACCAACATGTCCAAGGAAACAGAGATCACCGATATTTCCTATTTTGGCGAGTCGTAATGGAGAAGATGCGGTCCTTTTTTTTCTTCATGCTCTTTCAGGTTTCAAATATTAAGAACGACGTATTCACGCGGTCAGTCGTCAAGGACTTTACATCCGAAAGGTTATAGGCAAAATGTAGATTTAGAACTGCCAGCTGATGCGCTTTTTGCCCTTTCCAGGATGATTGCTTTTTTGGCCTTTCTTGGATCATTCCTCAAACCGCACTCCGATCCGACAACGTACTCCGTCATCTCTCTGTG
>JADBJO010005644.1:132500-142500 GCA_016801955.1 Conus betulinus | reverse complement strand
GGGTTTTCATGGGCTCTGCTGTAAAAGTGTTTCTGTCTCACATCACGCAAGTCCCAACAGTCTGAAAGAATATGTTTCACTGTGACTGAAACATGACATGGAGTGCACCACAGAGCTGCTTCTTCACCTTTTAAAAGATAAGAACGGGTATATAAAAACGAGTGGCCTGTGGGCAAGCGGCGCAAGAAAGACTGTTTCTTCTATACGGCCGCCTCTCTGGAACATGGCAGAAAACTCTTTCAGGTTTGGACGGATTTTAGACAGATGGAAGAACAGGAAGAGGTCACAGACCTTTGCTTCTAGCACTTTCTAAATACAGCTTGGTAAGAAGTATCTCCACACCAAATTTTGTGCTTAAACCCCCCCCCCCCCCCCCCCCCCCCCCCCCCCAAAAAAAAAAAAAAAAAAAAAAAAAAACTAATCTACTGCTGAAAACGTGTTCTTAACAAGCTCACTAGTGGAGGGGGGGTGGGGGGGGGGGTGGAGAGAAGTGGAGGGGTAAGTCGGGGGAAAGGATGAGGACGAGAACAAACAATTCGGGGCGAAGGGGAGGGGGAGGGAGGGGAGAGAGGGATAGGGGCAAACAAAATTTCAACTTGAACGTGAGGTACTTTGTGTATCCCGAAATGAATCCAGAGCATGCTTGATCTTCACTGTGGTAGAGAATGCACACGCTGATAATAAGTCACTCATACTCCAGAAAAGGCTCGGCTGGACGGCCTAGAGAATGGTAACGGAAACAACTGCCATAGGCGTCCCGGGTACATGTACATAGACAATAATGATAATGGTGATGATAATGATGATGATGATGATGATGATGATGATGAGGAGGAGGAGGAGGAGGAGGAGGAGGAAGGTGATGATGATGATGATGATGATGATGATGATGATGATGATGATGATGATGATGACAAAGAAGAAGAAGAAGAAGAGAAGAAGAAGAGGAAGAAGATTTTTTTAAAAGAAGGAGGAGAAGAAGGATAGAAAGAAGCAGAGAAAGAAAGGAGAATAGTAACAATTACAAAAAACAACAACGATGATGATGATGATAACAACAAGAAGCACAGAAACAAAAATAATAACGATAATGATAACAATGATAATGTAATAATTGGCCTAACCTGCGTTCCACACGGGTAGCAAGTATTTGAAACCTTTTCACACGGTTCAAGTTGAATCCAATTATGAAGGAGCCCACACAAACAAGCAAAAAAAAAAAAAAAAACAAAAGACAAGACAAAGAGAGAGAAGAGAGAGAGAGAGAGAGAGAGAGAGAGAGAGAGAAAGGTAGAGAAAGAGAGAAGGTAAAGAGAAAAGAAAGAGAGAGAAGAAGAACGAAAGAGAAAAAAAAAAAAGAAAAGAAGAAAGAGGAAAAAGAACGAAGAGAGAAAGAAAGATGGTAAAAGAAGAAGAGAAAGAAAGAAAAAGAAGAAGAGAAGGAAGAAGAAAGAAAGAAAGAAAAGAAAAAGAAGGAAAGAAAAAAAAGAAAAAAAAAAGAAAGGAAAGAAAGAAAAAAGAAATAAAGAAAGAAAGAAAAAAAGAAAAAAAAAAAAAAAAAAAAAAAAGAAAGAAGAAAGAAAGAAAGAAAGAAAGAAAAAGAACGAAGAAAACGAAAGAAAGAATAAGAAAGAATAATAGAAAAATGACACAACATAAAGAAATGTGGTAAAAAAAAAAGGGAACTCACCCTCAGTCTCCGTGGTAGAGAGCACGTATGCTCTCCCTTGCCCAATGCACTGTCCTTCCTGCTGAGAGAAGACAGTAAAATAACTTAGTAATTCCAAAGGTGCATGGACCACAGGTTGACTGTCGAATGATGTATATTGCTATACAAAAGATGGAAAATGGGATAACAGAAAAGGAAGAGGCGAAGCATTTTCTTTTTTTTTCTTTTTTCTTTTTACATCCTTTACGAAAGTCATAATTATTCAAAAGTTGAAAAAAAAAAGTATGGTCGAAATTGGACTTGAAGCAACGACCTTTGCATCATTTGCACAGTGGCTTGATCAGCACATCGAATGGGCTATTCTGATTGAAAACGCTGTTTTAATGTTCATAATCTTTATGGCACTGTTACCGAAGGAAGTTTTGCGATAGCCAAATCATCTCAAAAGTGAGGAGAGACAAAGAAGAGAGAGATGAGAGAGAGAGAGAGAGAGAGAGAGAGAGAGAGAGAGAGAGAGAGAGAGAGAGAGAGACAAACAGACAGAGAGACAGAGACACAGACAGACAGACAGACAGACAGCGATAGCTAATAATACAGAGACATGCATAGATAGAAAAGGAGACAAAGAGAAGAGACAGACAGACAAACGAACACACAAAGAGAAACACATACACACAGACAATGTAATCAGCTTTAATATTTTTGTGTTGTTGTTGTTTTTTTTCTTCGTCATTTTTCTCCACCCCCACCCCCGCTCCCCTCTCTCCGTTTTTTTTTTTTTTTTTTTTTCCAGTATTGACTCAGTACTGTCCTTTGTGATCTACGGTCACCATACAGACTTTTTTACCAAAGTAACTGTTAGTACCAGAAAATTAACCTTTCGCCCTTTCACCAAACGACTTGCTCTTTTACTATCATTGCCTCGTGTTCAATAGACAGCTTTTTTTTTTCTTTTTTAACTTTCCACGAACCCGCATTCAAACAAGAGTGCTTCCCCTTGTCATCTTAAAAAACCGCCAACCCCCAAGCAAACAAAGGTTAAGAACAGCATTCAAAAGACTCCAAGACCTCGCGCCAGGCAGGAATTTAGGCCGATTTCATACAGCCCTTTCAATGAGAGAGGGAAAGAGCCAGCCGAAAAATGAAAGACAAAAGCTCTCAATGTTCGTAGACTGATCACACACACGCGCTCAAAAAAAAAAAAAAAAAAGTCTCGTCAACCTTTAAAGAGTTTGATCCGGGCTAAAGGGGGCAATTGAATTTTTAAAGCACGATGTGTTAGATCTTCACTCAAGAGAGAGAGAGAGAGAGAGAGAGAGAGAGAGAGAGAGAGAGAGAGAGAGAGAGAGAGAGAGGAGACGGAGAGAGAGACAGACAGACAGACAGACAGACAGACAGACGGACAGACGGACAGAGAGTCAGACAGACAGACAGACAGACAGAGAAACACAACACACAACACACACACACACACACACATACACACACAGAGAGGGAGATTGAGGAGACAGAGACAGAGGGAGACAGAGACAGAGAGATGGAGAGGAGGGGGAGGTGAAGATAGTAGAGAGAGAGAGAGAGAGAGAGAGAGAGAGAGGAGAGCCAGCCAGCCAGACAGACAGACAAACAAACAGAGACAGACACAGAGACAGGGAGGATTGGGTGGGAGAGTTAAAAAAAGCACACAAATCTGAATGTTCTTTTCCCCGTTTTCTTTTTTTTCTGTCTTTCTTTCTTTTTTCTTTCTTCGTTTGCTTCGTTGGCTTCTTTGGGTGCCGGGCCGAAACTGCGAAAGTGTAAATGATTTTTGGACCATTAACTGAGAGCTAATCGGCTGAAGCGGCCAGCGTGAGCCGGCAGAGAGCAAATTACAGACAAGAGAATGATGATGGTCGTCAGTGAGAAGAGAGAGAGAGAGAGAGAGAGGAGAGAGAGAGAGAGAGAGAGAGAGAGAGAGAGCCGGGGGGGGGGGGGGGGGGGGGGGGGGGGGGGGGAGAAAAAAAAAAAAAGGCAACGGGAACGCTCGAACGGAGCGGCGAAAATCCCGTGCGAACGATGATGGCGGGAAACGACAACCGCACGAAGTTGGAGAGTCTAATCGTGGGGGTCTTTGCCGGCTCTGAGAATTGAAACAATGCGATTGGAGCTCGTGAGAGCTTTATAACCGCTGGTGATGTATGGCCCGATAGCGTTTTGCAAAACAAGGGATTGACACGGGGGGGGGGGGGGGGGGGGGGGGGGGGGGGGGGGGGGGGGGGGGGGGGGGGTTGGAGGGGAATGGAGGAGAGAGGAGGTCTGGGTGGAATGCAGAGGGGGTGGGGAAGGGGGGGGGGGGGGGGGGTAGAGAGAGAGAGAGGGGGGGGAGGAGAGGAGGAGGGGAAGGGGCTGAGGATGGGAAAGGTGTGTGTGTGTGTGTGTGTGTGTGTGTGTGTGTGTTGGACGTGTAAATGTATGCTGGATGTGTGCATGTGTCCGTGTGCGAGCGCGCGCGCGCGCGCGCTAATGAAAGAGAGAGAGAAAAAAGACATGGAGAGACAGACAGACAATCAGGGAAACAGACAGAGGAGGAGAGAGGGAGACAGAGGGACAGAGACAGGCACACAGACGGACAGATAGACACACAGAGACAGAGTGAGACAGAGAGAGAGAGAGACAGAGAAAGACAGAGAGAGAGTGGGGAAGAGACAGACAGACAGACAGAGACAGAGACAGAGACACACACAGAGACAAAGAGATAGGGAGACACATACAGAGAAGAGAGAGAGAGAGAGAGAGAGGAGAGAGAGAGAGAGAGAGAGGAGAGAGAGAGAGAGAGAGAGAGAGAGAGAACAGAGCAAAACATCTCAGCCAACAGTCAAAATCGAACCATTACAAAAGAAAAAAAAAAAGAGTAGTCACAACTGCACCACCACTTTCCACACACAGGAACCCATCTTCGTCATCCTCAACAATGCTGACCCCTGTCCGCCCTCTTTCCTCCCTCCCTGCCAACACTGGTCACCCAACTGCCAACACATACCACCACCCCCAACCCCACCTGCACCCTCGTCCTCCTACCTCAACCCTTCACCCTGCCTTTTCTCCCCCCCCCCCTCCTCTTCTCCACCTCCTCCTCCTCGTCCTCACCCTCAACTGCTCCTCCCCTCCCTCCCCCCCCCCCCCCCCCCCCCCCCGGTCATCATAATCAACACCAAAATAACTCGTCACCTTGGGGAGACAAGTGTCCACAAAGTTGAACGACAGGCGATTCCAGAATCCTCTTAAAGTGGATTCCAATGCTGCGTGGGTCGTGACCCGACAAGTCAACACCCCGGGGCGTGAGCGTGAGGGGGGGGGGGGGGGGGGGGGGGGGGGGGGGGGGGGGGGGTAAGGGGTCGGTTGGTCGGTGGGTGGATTGGGTATAGGTCAACCCGCTTGCTTGCTTGCTCGCTGGCTGGCTTGCTTGTCACGCTTGGACGCGGCGGGAGCTGAGAGGTCAGGACACGAGAGGAGATGATGATGATGATCATCATCATCATCAACATCATCGATTTGGTCATCGGTTACGTGGTTGTCAGGCTTGTCGGTGATTACCTCCGAGATCAGAGATTAGTTTCGATGAGGTGGAAAGGAAGCGAAAAAAGAAGTAGACGAATAGGAAAAAGAAGAGAGAGAGAGAGAGAGAGAGAGAGAGAGAGAGAGACAGAGACAGAGACAGAGAGACAGAGAGAGAGACAGAGAAAGACAGAGACAGAGACAGAGACAGACACACACAGAGACAACACTGATAATTTGCCATGCTTGCTAATAGAAACCAAATGCATCGCGGTGATGTGTGTATGCGCAGAAGTTTAATACCGAGGAAGTCGGAGGAAAAACGGCTGGGACAGATTGCGAAATGCGAGATGAAATTATTGCGTAAGGAGAGAGAGAGAGAGAGAGAGAGAGAGAGAGAGAGAGAGAGAGAGAGAGAGAGAGAGAGAGAGAGAGAACAGAACACCTGGAAATTTGTCTTGGATGATTTGTTACTGTTTTTGCTTCTCTTCAGTTCGATGCTAAAGTTCTCAGACTTTCTCCACTCTAGAATTCATCTCATTAGCACACACCTGGCACATCCTGTGCTAATTCTAGCTCTTAATGTGACTTTTCTGACGCAGTCTTTTTTTTCGCAATCATTACCTAAAGGACGCAAAAAAAAAAAAAAAAAATGAAACAATCAAACAAAAAAAAACAAAATACGGCCTCTCACACAAGACCTGAAGACGTTGAAGAACATTTCAGAGCATGAAACAAACACACAACAAAAAATCTGGCACACTTGGTACTACTTCCTTCTATGGAAAATGTCCTGTTACGCCTGTGTTTTCTTGTCTGCAGCTGTGCTAGGTAAATGGGTACCGGTAGTAACATTAAGTGGAGTAATGCGCATGATTTTGTTTCACCATGTGTGAAAAACGAATTTCCTCGTTGATTGGTTACTGTTTTGCATGATGCTCCTGGCTGATTAAAGATTTCCTTCAATTTCAGCCACACTGAAGTTTATTGTTCCTGTCATTCTGTGTCTTCTGAACGACCAAATTCTGGATAAGAGAACTTCGTCAGTCTGGAATCAAACGTTTTTGTTGTTATAAGTATAAGTTGGGAGCGAACAGACAGGCTTCGGATTTCCTTTTTCTTTCTCTCCAGTTTGTGTGTGTGTGTGTGTGTGTGTGTGTGTGTGTGTGTGTGTGTGTGTGTGTGTGTGTGTGTGTGTAAGAGTGTCTATGCCTTGTGTCCGCATCTGTGATAGATAAACGGGTACCGAAAAAAAGCGGCATAAGTGTGGAATTACCTGTTAGACAAAGGGGAGATGGCAAAATATATCGACTCTGTCAACAATTCGAAAAAGTAGATCAATTTCAATGACCTAATCAATGTACATTATACGATGATTTACCCAGGCCTGATGCATAATTACACACGACGGCGCATGATCAAAAATGAAAAATGACACATGAAATAGCGTAATAACTGACGAAAACCGTCAGATTCCCGTAGTTGGCTATATTTATGTAGATTTTGATGAAAGAGCAGGGATGAATCAGACAAGCAACATGTTTCATCGTGTACATTTTTCCAGCAAGCTTCTGTACTGGCACAAACGTTTATTTTAACCAAAATCAGCCTTCCTGGCTTGTGTGGCTATGGAAATCTGTTTCTTCTTCTTCTTTCTTCTTCTTCTACTACTACTTATACTACTACTTCTACTTCTACTACTACTACTACTTCTTCTTTTTTCTTCTCTTCTCCTCCTTGTTGTGTTGTTGTTGTTGTTGTTTTCTTCTTCTTCTTCTTCTTCTTCTTCTTCTTCTTTCTTCTTCTTCTTCTACTTATCGTCTTCTTGTTCTTTTCTAAGTATATCACCCCGGAAGCTGAAGTTAATTTCCTTGAATGAATGAATGAATCTTTTGTTTTACGTGTTTTTCACCATAAACAGTGATATTACGCGAGCAGAAAAAAAAAAAGATTTAAACACGCGCTCGCACATGCACACAAAGATAACATAAAAAATATACATCCACATGCTGACAGACACATGCCTACCTATACATACACGAGTATATGTAATTTCCTTGCTTATGATGATAGTAAAACAGAAAAAAGCAACAGTAGCAAACTTCTCGGAGACAGAGAGAGCGAGCGAGCGAGCGAGCGAGAGAGAGAGAGAGAGAGAGGAGAGAGAGAGCGAGAGAGAGAGAGAGAGAGAGAGAGAGTGTGTAAATATTAAAGACTGTTAATATTACTATAGAACAGAGAGGAGGTAAAGTAACATCCATTCGACAAACACCAGAAGGCATGATTTTTGTTGTTACACATAAATGAAGTATATCAAAGCATATTTAGACATATCAGAATGATGACATCCTTAAAGTACCGAACAAAAATAGCTCCGAGTTGGCAACTGGAAATTTTGCAGGTTCGAGTCACGTTTCCACCGAAAAAAAAAAAAAAAAAAAAAAAAAAAAAAGAAAATTGCCACTGATGCTGTCTGTCCTACTGTAGGATAGTGAAGTAGCCCAGGACTCGCCCCCTACCCTCCCTGTTCTGGCATTGTTGTGCCCGCCTGCACATGTCGCCGCAAGTTGGTGCAAAACATGGATGGAACTACTATTATTCTATCGCTCCTACTCCCCAAGACGTGAACGTTTGGAGGTCTTGTGTGTGTGTGTGTGTGTGTGTGTGTGTGTGTGTGTGTGTGTGTGTGTGTGTGTGTGTGTGTGTGCTCGAGTTTTCATTTGTTTTCTTATTTTCGTTTCATTTTATTTCATTTTATGCATTTATTTATTTATTTGTTTATTTATTCATTTATTTATTTATTTATTTATTTATTTATTACATGCGGTGTAGCTTGATTTGAAAGTATTTTTAGTATTTTTGGCCATGTTTGTATTAAGCGTCCTAACATGATTGTCTCCCACTTTGTTCGGTTCCATTGTCCGTTTAAGTGAGTTGCTTTGATTATGCATGATTTCCCTTGACTTTGGAATAGCTTCGATCGTTCGCGCGGAGCTCTGGATGTATGTACAAGTTTCCAATATTGATATTACCACCACCACCACCACATCATCATCATCATCATCATCATCATCATCATCATCATCATCGTCGTCATCATCATCACCATCATCATCGTTATTATTGTCATCATCATCATCATCATCATCATCATCATCATCATCATATTATTATTACTATTATTATTATTATTATTTTATCATCGGCATCATCATCATTGTTATTATTATTATTATTATTATTGTTAACAAGGTAGACATCCTTAATAAAAGTTCCAATATGATTATAATTATGATTTTGATTATGGTTATGATTATGATTATGATGATGATATTATTATTGTTAACAAGGCAGACATTCTCAATCATACATTCTTAATAATACATTTTTAATAATAACTCAGCTGTGAGCCTTACTATTATTGTTATCATTATCATTATCATTATTATCATAATCATTAACAAAATGAACATCATAGTTAATATGTCTGCTGTCCACCTTTCAGTGCCGTCAGTCTTTGTACAGGAGTCTGGCATCTCCGGGCACCGTGTGGTATACAGCTGCTCTCTTTAAAGGCTTGTTTCTTCTTCATTTCCCAGGCAAGTCTCTCCCTCCTCCTTTTTCTTTTAGTTATATAGCACACACGACAATAAATGTGTCCTCAAAGACTGTTAACATTGTCTTGTCTCCCCCCCCCCCCCCCCCCCCCCCCCCCCCCCACACCACACACACTCCTTTTTTTTTGACAAACAAAAAACAGAATAGTTTCAATCCCTTGTGTTCGTGCGTATACCGATATCTGCGCAGTCTAATCTCTCGTTACCTTTTCCTTTTATGTATAGAGAAAAAAAAAAAGGGGGAAACTGAAAGGCATTCTCAGTCTGTTATGGTTATCGTGCTTACCTTTTTTCCCCCCATGACAAACAGACCACACAACAAAAAGAAAGAAAGAAAAAAAAATGACAGTAACAGTCTCGTGCGTTCGTGTATAAAGCGACATTTGCACAGTCTAAGATTCTCGGTACGTTTTTCTTTTATGTACAGAAAGAATCACGGGAAATAAATGTATTCTTAAAGTCTGTTGTGATGGTTGTGTTTTTATTTTCTTCTATCTACAACGAAACAAAGGACGGGGGGAAAAAATGAAAAGAACAAAAAAATGACATTAGAATTTCCTTGTGGTCCTGTTTAATGTACAGTCTCGTCGGTGCGATGTGTTAGTCACATGACAAACTTCAGTCAGATCAGTTGTCTGTTCTCCTTGGGCAAAATGAAGTATACACACAAGTGGAGTTTGTCTTGAAAACAAATTCAAATCCTCATATTCACGAAGAGTTGGTAATTCCAGGAGAACTTGAAATTACATTTACAGTGAGTTAGTAGAGGATTTGTATTTCTTTTACTCCGAAGTTCCATTGCACACACGTACATACAGACATACATACGTGCGCGCGTGCGTGCGTGCGTGCAGGCTGTGTGTGTGTGTGTGTGTGTGTGTGTGTGTGTGTGTGTGTGTGTGTGTGTGTGTTGTGTGTGTGTGTGTGTGTGTGTGTGTGTGTGTGTGTGTGTGTGTGTGTGTGTGTGTGTGTGTGCATACAGATCCATCCACCTATCTATCTATCTATCCATATATCTAACTATCCATCTATCTATACATCTATCCATCTATCTATCTATCCATCTATCTATCCAATTATATATCTATTTATCCATCTATCTACCCAATGATCTATCCATTTACTATCCTTTCACGTACATAGATTCTTTATCCTCCAGTCTCCTCAAGGGCTTGTCTAC
>JADBJO010005644.1:122500-125000 GCA_016801955.1 Conus betulinus | reverse complement strand
GTCAATCATTCTTCCTTATAAGAAAAAAAAAAAATCAATGATGAATTCTTGGTGCTTTACTAAAAGGATCATGTAAGCCATGACTAAACGTTACACAAATGGATCTCTGTTGGACCATCTAGAAGCGGGAGCAGCTTTCATTACTCCATCTTTAAAAATGCAAAGATCTTTTTTTTTTTTTAGGCTGGAAGAAACCGACCCATTTTGACGCTAGAACTTACTGTCATTCTTACCTATATATTTCAAATCTTTTCTGCGTAGATTCGAGGTCAGTTTTCCATGCGCTGAGAAAATCAAATTCTACAGTTAAACAATTTCTTACCTGTCCCAACCTCTACGCCACCTCAGAGGCAGCGCACCCACGCCGCTCATTCGGACACCCCGTCCACAGCCACAGCCCGGTCGGCCCCGCCGCAGCCCCGGCACCGGCGATCCACAGGGAGCAGTCAATGGCAAGTCGTCAAAGGGCAACCCACCGGAGGAGACACTGCACTGCTGCCGAGTCACTTCGGTGGTGTTCAGTGGCTCCTGTTTGATCTAACATACGCAGGACACCACCTACTAAGCCCCCTACTGACGACAGTAATTGCTTAGTCGCGGAGCCGGCGTGAGTGAGCTCTCCCTCCAGAGGGCGCCACCACGTCCGTCCAACGACAGCCCCCATGGACTCGCCGATACCGGTGACCCCGACGGAACCAAATCAAGGTCACAGACGTGGAGAAGACATCGAAATTCACCATGGAGCACCATGAAGGGCCACAGAATTTAAGACTTTTTGTATGCTGATCGATGAGAATGAGGATGATTAAGATGATGCTACGGATTTCCATTTCGGTCTGAGACTACATGACAGGGCTGTACTCTACGCTTCCTTTCATAATATATCCCGGCGTCAACCAGGCCCGAGAGATACAGGCACCTGCAGTGTTAGTCAGGAAATTTGAGCAACACTCTCAGAAACGCATCAATTAAGTGGATGAAACTCGACTGTGTGGTCCAGTCTTCCCGACTGAGTCCGCAGCAAACTCAACTCAACTGGGTAGGAGCCGGTCGGGGCAGAAAAAACCCACATGACTCTGATGGGATTCGAACCCACGACCTCCCAGCCGGGAGTCCGCGACGCTAACCACTTCGCCACGGCTAGATTATTCCTCTGTCTCGTCTGGAGGGATATAGTGTCAGAAAAAAAAAAAAAAGCTGGAAGATTCTGGATTCTTTCTGACCACCCAAAAGAAAATCAACCATCACGGTACGAAACTATTTTAGGACTCGTAACGACTTATATCATGCAGGGTCAATGACCGCTTTGATTTACAGACTTAAAACTTTATCCTTTTGTAACAAAATTTAATGATGACGTAAAATGCATTCGTGGTGAAAAGATATCAAATATGCATATGCTTCTATATGCCGCCTTGGCTTAAGGCTGTGTCAGGCCAGTTGACATAGGCTAGAACACCAAGGCTACATCAAAATGTTGTTATGCTCTGCATAGTTATGCGGGGATTGTCTTCAGTCGTGACAAGCTCCAAGCATAAACATTATCAGTCTCCCAAATCCCCCAAGTCGGAGAGTGGCTGCCCACGTGGCGGGGCAATCAAAAACGGTCACACACGTAATGTTCTCATCCCTAGCTGGTGGATTTTGTACCATAGTGTTCAAGTACTTCGGATGCTCGGATGATCCCTAACAGTCTTTTAGTCGGGTACGACAACAACAATAACAACACTTCTATATGAAAGCAATTGAGTCATTTTGCCTGCTTCCATTGAATCTTCCCAGCATGAATTTCATGAACAACTTCTCACTGATAGGTGACATCGAATTAGCATTACCTCAGACTCCGATTTCAACGTATCTGTCTGTAATAAGATGTATAGTTGTTGTATTTTTGTAGCTGATGCTACTACGACTCTCGTAAAAAAATTGTAGCAATGTTGTTTTTTCTTAAATGTTGCTTTTTTTCCCTCCGAGATCACATGACGTCACTAGAACGTAAAATGAAGACACACACACACACACACACACACACACACACACACACACACACCACACACACACACACACACACACAGGAACGTAAAATGAAGACACACACACACACACACACACACACACACACACACACACACACACACACACACACACACACACACGCACGCACGCACGCACGCACGCACGCACGCACGCACTCACGCAGAGAGAGAGAGAGAGAGAGAGAGAGAGAGAGAGAGAGAGAGAGAGAGAGAGAGAGAGAGAGAGAGAGAGACGAACGAACGAAACGAACGAATCTCTTTTAATGAGGGAAAAAGCGGAATAAGCACAAAATGGCTTTTTTACATCCGGCCCTCAATAAAGGGAAAATATATAGAAAACGCAATAACAACATCAGCAAAACTAATCTAGAATAGAAGTAAACATGCATAAACGCAGAGAGAGAGAGAGAGAGAGAGAGAGAGACAGACAGACAGACAGACAGACAGACAGACAGACAAAGACA
>JADBJO010005644.1:110000-120000 GCA_016801955.1 Conus betulinus | reverse complement strand
ACAACTTAGCGGAACCTCTGAGATGTTCTTCAGTGAGTCCCACTGCGTCACAGGCGACACCTTGGCGGAACCTCTGAGCTGTTCTTCAGTGAGTCCCACTGCGTCACAGGCGACACCTTGGGGGGGAACCTCTGAGATGTTCTTCAGTGAGTCCCCACGCGTCACAGGCGACACCTTGGGGGAACCTCTGAGCTGTTCTTCAGTGAGTCCCCACCGCGTCACAGGCGACACCTGCGGGGGAACCTCTGAGCTGTTCTTCAGTGAGTCCCCACCGCGTTACAGGCGACCTTGGCGGAACCTCTGAGATTATTCAGTGAGTCCCCACGTAGTTCGTGCAGAAGAAGAAAAGAAGAAGAGGGGTGTGACATTTGTCCCAGGGGTGATATTTGTCTATAGGTGAGTAGAATACATGCACTGGTATGCGCGAGCTGGTCACCCATACTTTGCAACAGACACACATCGGTGGTAATTTAATTACACGCAACACATTACACACACACACACACACATGCACGCACGCACCGCGCACGCACACACACACACACTCACCACACAAACACACACACACACACACACACACCACACACAACACACACACAGGGTTATGGGGGTAGTTCTAGTCCTGCTGGTTATTCCCGTCCACACGTACAGCCTTCTATGGTGAGTTTGCCCCAATGTAACCGTAACTGGCAATGAGCAGGGGCGTATCGTATAACGCACATACACAAATACACACACTCAGGCGCGCCGCGCGTGTACGTACACACACAAAACACCACACAACACACACAAAAAAACACACACACGACACAACACACACTATCTCTCTTCTCTCTCACTCTCACTGTGTGTGCATGCGCGCACGACAAGTGCATGTGTGTGTGTGTGTGTGTGGGTGTGTGGTGTGTGTGTGTGTGTGTGTGGTCTGTCTGTGTCTGCTGCTCTCTCTCTTTCTCTGTCCCCCCTCTCTCTCTCTTGTTCTCTTTTTGTCCACCCCTTCTCTCTCTTTTGTCCCCACCCATCTCTCTTCTCTTCTTTGGTCCCTACCCTCTCTCTCTCTTTGTCCCTCCCCCTCTCTCTCTCTATTTGTACCACCCCTCTCTCTCTTTGTCCCCCTCTCTCTCTTTGTCCCCCCTCTCTCTCTCTTTGTCTCTCTCTCTCTCTATCTTGTCCTCCTCCCCTATCTCTCTTTGTTCCTCTCTCTCTCTGTCTGTTGTTCCTCCCTCTCTCTATTTGTCCTTCCCTGCCCCCTCTCTCTTTCTCCTCCCCCCCCCCCCCTCTTCTCTCTCTCTCTCTCTTCAACAATATATGTCCATCCCTGATGTGATCATCGAGATTGGATAGCTAGGCTATAATCTTGACGTGTCCTGGTCACACATATATATTCAGCTGTATTGTGGACTTGAGGTTGGAGGCGGAAGTGTGTGCGTGTGTGTGTGTGTGTGTGGGTGGGGGGGGACCATTTTACCCCACTACACCGGAGGGACTTCAAGACAAAAAAAAAAAAAAAAAAGTAAGGACTGGGTTGACTCAGGGACCCAGTTCGGGGCAACCAGGGGAAGGCGTGTTGCTAAGCTGTTGTGTGGCCCAAGCCCCCCCCCCCCCCCCTCCCCCACCCACCCACAACACACACACACACACACACACACACACACACACACACACACACACACACACAACACCACACACACACACACACACACACACACACACACACACACACACACACACACACAGACCCCAGAGAGAGAGAGAGAGAGAGAGAGAGAGAGAGAGAGAGAGGAGAGAGAGAGAGAGAGAGAGAGGAGCGAGAGCGCGCGCGCGCGCGCGCGCACGCACACTTACAGCACACACACACACACACACACACACACACACACACACACACACACACAGCACACACACCCCACACACACACAGACACACACAAGCACACACACACAAACACACACACACACACACACACAGAGGCGTGCCGGACAACCGTCAAGGACCTGCCCGATCGGATGCCCAACACAGAGGGAACTGTGTCACCTGTTCAAAGGTTTCCTTGGAGGAGCGTAAGGCTGAAAAAACGTGCCTTTTCTGTGCTGAGAGAAGGAGAGTTGGTAAGAGCAGAGTAGAGCAGAGCAGAGAGAGAGAAGAGAGAGAGAGAGAGAGAGAGGAGAGAGAGAGAGAGAGAGAGACAGAGACAGAGAGACAGAGAAGAGAGAGAAGAGAGAAAGAGAGAGAGAGAGAGCAGTGAGAGACAGACAGAGAGACAGAGAGAGAAATAGAAAAAATGAGAGAGAGGGGAGAGAGAGAGAGAGAGAGAGAGAGAGAGAGAGAGGAGAGAGAGAGAGAGAGAGAGGACGGAAAGGAGAGGAGACGAGGGGCTGTGGATGAAGAGGGGGTGGGTGGGGTGGGAGGGGGGAGGGTACGATTTTCAAGTTTTTGATTCGAGATTGTTATCTTGAAAGTCTTCTCTCTCTCTCTCTCTCTCTCTCTCTCTCTCTCTCTCTCTCTCTCTCTCTCTCTTCATTATGACATTTTTCCCTGTATGTATCTTTTGTCACTGCAAAGGAAAGAAAAAGTGAGAGCGAGAGAGAGGAGAGAGAGAGAGAGATAGAGAGACAGAGAGAGAGAGAGACAGACACAGAGGGAGAGAGACAGAGACAGAGGGAGAGAGACAGAGAGACAGAGACAGAGACAGAAAGGTGAATCACGTGGTCATTATGAACCGGAAGTGCTTTCCTGGCCCAAGTCATTCAGATGATGATGATCTATCTCATCCTCCATGTTGCTGAATGAAGAACAGTTTGTCTTCTTTACGTGTTTGTCTTCTTTACGTGTAACACGTTGTTCGAAACGTCTGCATGGAAACGTGGAAGAATGTCTACTGTATTGGTGTTATGACGCACTCTGCAAGACCCTATTTCACAAAGGTGATATGGAAGATGCGTTCTGGACAGTAACGTTGGAAGGTGGAAGGACGCGTGAGAAATAAAGGGCAAGGAATTTGTAAGTGTCCTAACGTGTGATGAGATACGACACAAACAGATAAACCATTAGTAACATAGGTAACAGTGGGTCATAGATGATGATTCGTGCTACTGCTGCTGCTGCTAGCTGCAACTAGTGCGACTACAAGTACAACTAGTGATAGTGCAACTACTATTGATAGTACTACTACTGCTGCTGCTGCTGCTGTTACCACTAATACTACTACTACACTACCACCACAACCACCACCACCACCACCACCTCCTCCTCCTCCTCCTGCTACTACTACTACCGCTACTACTACTACTGCTACAAATTGTCCAAAATATTCAACAAGAACACCATCAAACTATCATATTTATGCATGCCTAACCTTAAAAATATAATTGATTCATCCAAAAAAAATGAAAAGCAACACAGCAAAGAAGGGTGAAGAAAGGAAATCCTGCAATTGTACTAAAAAAAAAGAACAGTGTCCCTTAAGCAACAAATGCCTCTATAACAACATTGTATACCAAGCCACTGTGACATCAGAAAATGAAAAAGAAACATACATAGGGATCACTGAAAATCACTTCAAAACCAGATACGCAAACCATAAACAGTCAGTCATTCAACAAAGAAAAATACAAAAACCAAACAGAACTGAGCAAATATATTTGGAGACTTAAAGACAAAAAAAACAAACTATAACATATCCTGGAAAATCATAAAAAGGGCATCACCATACAATAACATTTCAAAAAGATGCACCCTATGTTCAACAGAAAAATGGTTATACTATGCAAACCATACTTAGCAACTCTAAATACTAAAGTAGAAATAGTAAACAACTGCAGGCACAAATGGAAATCGTTGTCAGCAAAACGCACCCTGAACTGTAAACAACAGCAAGCTAAAAAAAAAAAAAAGCTTAAAAACATCAACAGGTCTGTTTCTTGCATGTGCAGTCGTCAGGATGCGGGAGGCTTGTGCTGTCAGTGTTATATATAGCTTGCTGTTTTATTTCACGTGTTACATGTGCTTCTCAGGTGTGTTTTTTTTTTTTTTTCTACTCACTGATAGGAATTTCCACCTATGCCTGCAATTGTTAACCATTTCAGTTCTAATATTTAAAGTTGCTAATTGTGGTTTACATAATATTATGTATTTCTCTGTTAGACACAGGTACATCTTTTTGAAATGTTATTGTATGGTGCTGCTCTTTTTAGGATTTTCCAAGATATGTTGTAGTCTATATTTTTATCTTTGAGTTTCCAAATGTACTTACTTAGTTCTGTTTGGTTTTTGTATCTTTCTTTGTTGAATGACTGTTTTGTGGTTTGCATATCTAGTTTTAAATTGATTTTCAGTGATACCTACGTATGTTTCTTTCTGTATTCTCCGATGTCACAGTGGCTTGGTACACAATATTGTTGTAGAGGCATTTGTTGTTTAGAGGGCACTGTTCTTTTTGGTACAGTTACAAGATTTCCTTTCGTCACCCTCGTTTTTCTCTGTACTGCTTTTCATTTTGTTGTTGAATCAATGATGTTTGTTTGTGTGTGTGTTCGTGTGTGTTCGTGTGTGTGTGTGTGTGTGTGTGTGTGTGGTGTGTATGTATACACACACATACATATACATTATGTGTGTGTGCGTGTGGAGTGTGTGTGTGTGGTGTGTGTGTGTGTGTGTGTGTGAGAGGTGTGTGTGTTGAGAGAGAGGGAGAGAGAGAGAGAGAGAAAGACAACAAAGAGAGAGAGACACACACACACACACACACACACACACATACAGAAAGAGAGACAGACAGACAGACAGATACACAGACAGACACACAGACAGATGTGGGGGATGGGAGCAGGGAAGGCAGGGTGGAGAGGGGAGTGGTGGAGGAAGGAAAAATGGGGAGTGTACAAAGTGGGAGAGAAAAAAAAAAACAGAGAGAGAGAGAGAGAGAGAGGAGAGAGAGAGAGAGAGAGAGAGATGGGGATGGGGGGGGAGGATGGAAGAAGGAGAGAAGAGTGGGGGGACGGAAAGTGGAAGGGTACAAAACGGGAGAGGAAAAAGACAGGCATGTAGAGAGAGAGAGAGAGGACAGACAGACAGACAGACAGAGACAGACAGACAGAGACAGAGAGACAGACAGCGAGAGAGAGAGAGAGAGAGAGAGAGACAGAGAGAGAGATGAGACAGACAGACAGACAGAAATGCGGAAAGGGGCGGACAGACGGAGATGGACAGAGAGAGAGAGAGAGAGGGAGGGGGGGAGTGGGGGAAAGAAGGAGAGAGACAGACAGACAGACAGACAGGCAGAAGAAACAGAGACAGAAACAGCAAGAGAGAGAGAGAGAGAGAGAGAGAGAGAACCTGAAAATTAAGAGACAGGGACATAGCAGACAGAGAGAGGGGCAGAGACAGAAACAAATGAGACAAATGAATATATGGTATTCTTCTCAACCTCTCTCTATCCATCTCCAACAAACCCTCCCACATCACCATCAACCCCCTACCCCCATAATCCTTTCCTCAGGCATTCTCTGACACACAACGCCCAACTACACCACCACCACCACCACCACCACACTACACACTCTCTCACCATCACCACCACCACAACCAAGACATGACCCCCCCCCCCCCCCCCCCCCCACAAATCTCATCTCGGCTTTCTCGCAGTTCCTCTTGACGAAAGAATAACTCTTTCTTTCTTTTCTTTCATTTTATATCTCTTTCTTTCTTTCTTGAGACTTTCTTTCTTTCTTTCTTTCTTTCTTTCTCTTCTCCTCCTTGACTAACACCATACTAGGATCAGTGTCTCTCTTGTCCATTCCCTGACTCTCCCTCCTCTCCCTCTTTCTCCTCTCTTCTCTTCCTTCGTTCCCTCTTCACCCCTTCACCCCCATCTTTATGTCTTAGCTCCCGTCAGTCCAGACCAAAGCGCGCGGTCAGACCAGATTCTGATGTATCGCTCCAAGCTTTTTTCTTCGTCGACACTTCAGCTCAACTCAACTCACTGAAGGCGAGACGATGGACAAGGGGAGCGGACGGTGGGGGACAAGGGGAGCGGGGGGGGGGGGGGGGGGGGGGGGGAGGGGGGAGGGGTCTGGGGTCTGGGGGGGGAGGAGGGGAGGGGAGAAAGGAGGAGGGGGGGGGGGTTCCTACCCGTTCTGTCCTGTTGGTTTTCTAGCCGCGATGGTCAGATTAAAAAAACCTGGCGGACATGAACGGCTCCGGAATACATACATATATCCCGCTTAAAGCTGAGGAACCGAAGACGACTAAAGACAAGGCCGCTCGTTAAAATAGTCACGGGCGTCAAATGTACTGCTACGACTGCGTGGTATAGGGAGCGATTGAGGACAACCCTTCCCCTTAAAACCGATGATGATAAAGCTCGGACGAAACGGAGCCGTCTTGTCAGAGCTGGAGGGGGGGGAGGGGAGGGATATGGGGGATGGGAGATGTGGTGATGAGGAGGAGGTGGAGGAAGGGGGATAAGGAAGAGCCGAGTGAGGGGATGAGTCGGTGGGAAGATGGCGGGGGGGGGGGGGGGGGGAAGGGGGGGGGCGGAGAAGATCCCCTCTCCATTCTCCACCCTCACCGTCATGAGACGTAGTATCGGTTTTAACCTTGAAGGCCAAACTTTGTGTGTGGACACCACTTGGACTCTCCTCTTCCTCCCCCCCCCCCCCCCTCCCGCCTTTCCTGCCCATTTCCCTCCCTCCCCCCCCCCCCACCCCTTTGCCCCTCACCCCTAACAACTCTCTATCCCACCTCCCAAAACCGCTCGGCTCTCCTCTTATCCTAGAACACCCCCCCCCCCCCCCTCCTCCCATCTCCCAACACCCATCCTTGTCATAAAAACTTAATCATAAGCATCCCCCTCCGTCTGTGGCTGTCTTAGGCTCAGGGTTTAAACCAGGAGCAGGAGGAGGAGGAGGAGGAGAAGGAGAGAGGAGGAGGAGGAGGAGGAGGACGAGGAATGGGATACATAAAAGCCCCCCCCCCCCCCCCCCCCCCCTCCCCAAAAAGCCGCAAACTCGTTCCGAGACAAACCCCAAATCCGATTTGTGCCATCCATCGCGAGAGGGGAGCTCGCTCGCGTTCTTCTTTTTTTCTCTCCCCTTTGTTCTTAAAAAACACCGTACCCCCTCCCCCAAACCAAAACAAAGCCCCATTAGGGTATGGCCAGGATTAAACCTTAGATATGGTCCAGTAATTCTTCCAACGATCGGGGGGGGGGGGGGGGGGGGGGGGGGGGGGGGAGGGAGGGGGAGAGGGAAAAGGGGTGGGTGAGGTTGGGGTTGGGGGGGGGGGAAGAGAAGATAGGAAGAAGAGGTGGGATGATGTGGGGTGGGGTTGGGTGGATGGTGGGAGTCGGGTGGAGAGTTGGGAGAAGAAGGGTGGTGATGAAATGGGGGGGGGGGGGGGGGGAGGGGGGGGGGGGGGAGGGGGAACTTGGAGAGGCTGGGGAGGCCTTGGGGGGATACAACTCTTCTCTCGGTCTCTCTCTCTCTCCATCTCTCTCTCTCTCTCTCTCTGTTCTCCCTGTCTGTATCTCTCTGTCTGTCTCTCCTCTCCCTCTCTCTCTCTCTCTCTCTCGCTCCTCTCTCTCTCTCTCTCTCTCTCTCTCTCTCTCTCTCTCTCTCTCTCTCTCTCTCTCTCTCTCTCACCTCTTCTAGCAAGTGCTGGATGTTGAAGGGTCAAGGTTCGGTTCTGAGCTTGGATGGTCGCTCGAACAGCGCCGCTGACCCTCTGTTTTAAAAGATCTGTGTCACTGAAATCACAGACCTGTCCGTCTGTCCGTCCGCCTATTTGTCGGTCTGTCGGTCGGTCTGTCTGCTGGTCTGTCGATCTTTCTGCTCACCAGTCCGTCCGTCTGCCTGTTCGTCTGTTTGTTCACCTGTCTGTCAGTCCGTCTATCCATCCGTCATTCTATCTGTCTATCTGGTTTCCCTCTCTTTCTCTCTCTGTATGTATGTATGTATGTATGCATGCATGCATGCATGCATGCATGTATGTATGCATGTATGTATGTATGTATATATGTATGTATGTGACGTCAGACAATGGCGACCGGAGCGGCTGTGCCTTCACGTCGCTCTGCTTGAATTTGCTGTCTGCCGTCCATCCGTGGTCACTGTCCTCGATAACACGCCCAGTCCAGCAATGCAAAGGCGCCTGGCCATTACGTTTATCGAGGCGCCTGCAATCTGGACTTACTGTGCATTGTTGTTGATTTGACAAGTTGATGCATTAAAGTAACTGATATGTATGTATGTATGTATGTATGTATGTATGTATGTATCTATCTATCTATCTATCTATCTATCTATCTATCTATTTCCATCTGCCAATCTACTTTTGAATTTTGCCAAAGGGCGCAGGGTCAAGTGGCATGAGCGTTTGCCGGCGAAAGTTGACAGTCGTGAGTTCGAACCCCTTGCACGGTCTGATGCTTTTTAGGGCTTGAAAACCTCTCGCTGTCCACCCAGCGGTCCACGGGTACCCAGAAGGGAGAGGAATGCATGGGCTCCGCCTTCCGCCATCATGCTTTGCCTCAAACACAGTCAGTGTCTGACAGTCTCTGTCCCCACGGCCAGTAGACTAAGGGACTTGAACCTTCACCTTCATCCATGAGCACAGGTCAGTCCATTCTTATCCTCTTGCTGTGTCAGAGGTCAACAGTTCACGTTCAACGATTCATTTTGTGTCATAACTCAACACGCCTCCTCGAAGGGTCATCGTCAGGGATGAAGTCATGAAACGGGGAAGTGAAGAGGCTGAACGAGGGTCAGAAAGATCAAACTATTGCGATGCTGCATTTTTTTTTTTTTTTTTCTTTCATACGTTATTTCAGAATTTCAGAAAAAAAATGTGATGTAAAAATGTGTGGAGGGAGGACGGAGTGGGGGGGGGGGGGGGGGTGGGGGGTGAAGGTGAGGGGAGGGGAAGGGAGGAGGTGGTCTGTGGAGTTGGAATGACAAGTCAAGAGAGAGAGAGAGAGAGGAGAGAGGAGAGAGAGAGAGAGGAGAGAGAGAGAGAGAGAGGAGAGAGAGAGAGAGAGAGAGAGAGAGAAATGAAAGACGAGTAGGAGAGGGAGAGAGAGAGGAAGAGAGAGAGAAACCCCCCCCCATGTCAAACACAATCCTGAAATGAAATGACCCCCCTTTCCCCCCCCCCCCCTCCCCCATCCCCCCCCCCCCCCACGTCCAACACACTCCTGTGACTCCCTTGTCCCCCACCCCCACCCCACCCCGGCCCTTCCCGTTTTTTCATGTTTTTATATAAGATCTTTTTCTTTATATATATATATATATATATATATATATGCAAACTTGTTTTTATTTTCAGAGGAAGGCAATTTGTTTGACATTGCCTTCCTCGGCGACATAGTCGTTCACTATGACTGTCTGGTCAACCAACCAGTGAGTTAGTTATTTTATTAAAAAGTCTTTCATCGTGTCGATGATTTTACACACTAGCATCAAAAACAGCAAAAACTGGTAATTTTTTTTTTTTACCATCGTCAAAAAAAATTCATAAAACGGGGCAAAAAAAAAAGGAACAAGAAAAAAGGAGAGAGAAAGAGAGAGAGAGAGAGAAGAGAGAGAGAGACAGACAGAGACGACAGACAGACAGACAGACAGACTGACAGACTGACAGACAGACAGACAGACAGACAGAAAGACAGAGACAGAGAGAGAGTTAAAAGAAACGAGCTATGGGACTACATACCAAATAACTAGCGAATATAAATATTGAAAGGCTGAAAAGTTTAAACTGATCCCCAAAAAACTTAACATCAGAAACAGGCCAAATAAGACAAACCAGTTAATCTAATCATGGTCAGCCAGCTCGTCAGTTGCGTCCCGCATCACCCTCTTCCTGGGTCACCACAGACCGCCAACGACAGTCCGCCTGAGAGTCCCGCCCTGCCCGTGACCATCCTCCTGTCCAGATGGTTCAAGATGTGGTCCATCTGTCGGATGTCCACCTCGAGGTCCCCCGGCACCCGGTGATCTTTGGCCCTCTT
>JADBJO010005644.1:102500-105000 GCA_016801955.1 Conus betulinus | reverse complement strand
GTGTGTGTGTGTGTGTGTTGTGTGTGTGGTGTGTGTGGTGTGTGTGTGTGTGGTGTGTGTGTGTGTGTGTGGTGTGTGTGTTTGCGTGTGTGTGTGGTGTGCGTGTGTACGTACGTGCGCGTGTGTGTGTGTGTGTGTGGGGGGGGGGGGAGGGGGAGAGACAGACAGACAGAGACAGAGAGAGACACACAAAACAGAGAGACAATGAGACAGAGAGAGGAAAGGCAGGGAAAATGAAGGGAAACAGAGAGAGGGAAAGGCCCAAGGGAAAATGAAGGGAAACAGAGAGAGGAAAGGCAAGGGAACAATGAGGGAAACAGAGAGAGGGAAGGCAAGGGAAAATGAAGGAAACAGAGAGAGGGAAAGGCAAGGGGAAAATGAAGGGAAACAGAGATAGGGAAAGGAAAGGGAAAATGAAGGGAAACAGAGAGAGGGAAAGGCAAAGGGAAAACTGAAGGGAAACAGAGAGAGGGGGAAAGGCAAGGGAAAATGGAAGGGAAACAGAGAGAGGGAAGGCAAGGGAAAATGAAGGGAAACCAGAGAGAGGGGCGAAAGCCGGGAGGCAAGAAAGGAGGGGGAAGATATGAGAAGCCTCTGTGTGTGGTGTGTGCTGGGTGTGTGTTGTGTGTGTGTGTGGTGTGTGTGGTGATGTGTGTGTGTGTATGCGCGCGCACGCGTGCGCGCACTTTTGTGTGTGGTGTGCGTGTGTGTGTGTGTGGTGTGTGTGTGTGTGTGTGGTGTGTGTGTGTTGTGGTGTGTGTGTGATGTGCGTGATAGTTGAGTGCGCCGCGCGCAAAAGGAAAGAAGGTTCATGAAAAAAAAATACACACCAAAGCAAATCGACAGACAGGGAGACAGACAGACAGGCAGACAGAGAGGACAGACAGACTCGACAGAGAGAGAGAGAGAGAGAACGAGAGAGAGACAGAGAAGAGAGACAAGACAGACAGACAGACAGACAGACAAAGAGAGACAGAGAAAGAGGTGTTTTTTTTTCCCCTTGGTGGAATTAAAAATTCTTTTTAACAAAGGCCGTGCTCCCGGTGCTGGTACAAAGCCCTGCATAAAACCCGCAGGAGTATTTTGTCCTTTTTTTTCTTTTCTGTTCCTCTCTCTTTCTTTCTTCCTTCCTTCCTTTTCTTTGCGTAAAGAGACAGCTCAGGAGTTGGGAGTGTCCGTAAGAGGCTGGGCCCGAAGGTCATGACAGCACTTGTCCCGGCTTGACGTGGACTGGGGTTTTAGAGGGCAGGAGGGGAAGATCTCAAACTGAGGGGGGGGGGCCGGTGATGTAGAGTGAAGTAATGTGTACACAAGCAACGCCTTTATCTCCCGTCTCTGCGGTTCTGTGCGTGGCGTCAGTTCTGTCTGTTCGTGTGCCTGCCTGTCTCGTCCGTCTGGCGGTCTGTCTCTCTCATTTCTGTCTCTGTTCGCTGTCTCCTCCATTCTCTCTCTCTCTATCTCTCTCTCTCTCTCTCCTCTCTCTCTCTGTCTGTCTTTGTCGCTGTCTGTCTGTATGTCTCTCTGTGTGTCTTTCTTCGTCTCTGTCTGTCTGTCTGTCGTAGTCCCCCCCCCCTCTCTCTCTCTCTCTTCCATCTCCTCTCTCTTCCCCCTCTATCTCTTAGCTTAGTTTTTATCCAATCGATACACCCCGTCTAAAGCTACCTCTCCATGTTCACCCACCATCCACCTATCCCCTTTGTCTTTACCCACCCTCTCTCTCTCTCTCTTTCTCTCGTTGTGTGGGGTGGTGTGTGTGTGTGTGTGGTGGGTGTTGTGGTGTGTGTCTGTCTGTGGTGTGCATTTGTGGGTGTGTGTGTGTGGGTGTGTGTGTGTGGTTGTGTGGTGGGTGTGTGTGGTGTGTGTGTGTGGTGTGTGTTATAAAAGGGTTTGTCCCTCATTGTCTTAATCCCCATCTCAAGTTTCTGTACCACAATCTCTCTCTCTCTCTCTCGCTGGCTTATGATAACTTCTTTCCAATGTTATGCACCAGAAAATGATCTTTTTCCTCTCCTCACAAATTATATGTTTATTTCTGTACTGTCCCTTTGTCCTCGGTCTTGTCTGTCGTGTCTGTCTCTCTCTCTCTCTGTTTTTATTTATATTTCCCATGAAATGTTAAACTCGTCTAAAATCTCTCTCTCTCTCTCTCTCATCTCTCGACTCTCTCTCCTCTCTCTCCTCTCTCTCCCCTCTCTCTCTCCTCCATACTCCACCCACATCCACCATTCTCTCTACCCTCGCTCTACCCCTTCTCCCCGACCAACCAATCCCCCACCCTCTCTCTCTCTCTCTCCTTGCCTCTCTACATCTATCTCTCTCTCTTCTCTTTTCTCCCACCCCCTCACATTCTCTCGCCTCTCTCTCGCGCGTGTTCTCTCTCTGTATTCCATCTTTTCAATATAAAAAATTCAAGACAGTACTGAACAATAAAGCTTAAAAGAGAAAAAACAAACAACAAAACAAAACAAACAAAGATGAGACGCGAAAGAAAAAAGAAAAA
>JADBJO010005644.1:92500-97500 GCA_016801955.1 Conus betulinus | reverse complement strand
AAATATTAATTCTTACTCCAAACTCTCACTAAATACTAAATCCTCACTAAATTCCACTAAACACTAAATTCTTACTAAATACTAAATTCTTGCTCATGACCAAATTCTTACTTGAGAGTGTACTAATCGCTAAATTCTTACTAAGCACTAAATTCTTGCTAAATACTACATTCTCACTGAATACTAAATTCTTACTAAATACCGATTTCTTAGTCAACACTAAATTCTTACTGAATACGATTCAACTCACCAAACCGTTACAACGGCACCGGATCCAACAGTCGGATGAACTGTCCGGATCTACTCCCGGCGCCATGAATAATTATCAGGTTTCATTAATTCGGACTCGCTTCCACCTCATCATCGGAACAGAACTGCGCTGATTCCCCTGCCCCCCCCCCCCACCCCCCCCACCACCATCCCCCCAGCTCCCACCACCACCCCCCCTCCCTCACCTTACCACCTCCAATCCTCTTGCTGCGTACATAAACAAAAATGCAAATGAGCCGCAAGTGTGCATAAACTCATCATTAGACATTGAACTCACCTGGCCACGTGTGTCGGTGTTAAAATCGTGTTAGTTTTCGAGCCTTTAAAAACATTCATGACTTTATATATATAGATTATATATATAATATATATATATATATATATCTATATATATCATATATATATATAAATAGATGGGGAGGTGCAGTTAGACATGGCAAGAGGATATATGTGTATCCTGTCGTTTTACATATATACAAACATACATGCATACATGCGTGCATACATGACATGCATATATGCATACACACAACCACACACACACACACACACACACACACACACACGTATATATTATATATATATATATGGTGTGTGTGTGTGTGTGTGTGTGTGGGTGTGTGTGTGTGGTGTGTGTGTGTGTGTGTGTGTATGTGATATATATATATATATATATATATATATATATATATATATATGTGTGTTGTGTGTGTGTGTGTGTGTGTGTGTGTGTGTGTGTGTGTGGTGTGTGTGTGTGTTGTGTGTGTGAGAGAGAGGAGAGAGAGAGAGGAGAGAGAGAGGGAGGAGAGAGAGGAGAGGAGAGAGAGAGAGAGAGAGAACATATGTATGAATATGCGAGAGCAAGTCTATTGCGATTCGTGTCCAGAAATAGATGTGTGTTTCAACAAAATAAACGCTTTTTATACTGCTGTGTAGAATGATATCAGTCAGCATTAAATTGCTGTCAGGAAACTGACATGAAGGTTAATTCCTTTAGCAAGCTGTCTAGACAGCCACCGAAAAAACTCACCTCCCTCTGCCCCCACCTCCCTCCCCTCAGCCCCATCAAAACAAACAAACAAACAAACAAACAAACAAACAAAAAAAAAGAAGAAGAAGAAGAAGAAGAAGACAGAAACAACAAAGAAAAGAAATGAAAGAAGTAAGGAGAAAGAAAAGAACAGGCGAAAAAAAAAAAGTAAAAAAAGAAAAAAAAATACAGAAAGAAAAAGTAAAGCAAAACAAACTGACGCCGTTATTTAAGACGACGTCACCTGCGTGTCCACGTCACCGGCAGCAGGATGACATCACCGGTGCTGGCAGCCATCTTGGAGGTATTTACTCTGCCGGCGGTAAACTATCGCGACATTCTGTCAGTCTTCCTCAACGAGCTGAAGTGCTCGCTGGCGTCGGACGGAGCTTTGGCGGCTCCGGACGGTGGGGTAGGGGTGTGTGTGTGTGTGTGTGTGTGTGTGTGTGTGTGTGTGTGTGTGTGTGTGTGTATGTATGTATGTATGGGGGGGGGGGGGGGGGTGCACAAGCGCGCACGGACTTCAAAATTAGAATACAATATCGGTTTTCATGTACAGATACGTAGTCATATAAAAGCTTCCAAGGAGTTCAACTAGATTTCATATACAGATACGTAGTCATATAAAGTTACCAAGAAGGGATTCAACTACAGACACCCTCACTCCTCCCTCCCCCCCCACCCCCCTCCCCCCACCACCCATCCCCGCTCATGGGCCCACTTTCGATAGTTTACGCACAGTGAGCGGACGCAACGTCTTCAGGTCTGATCCTTAGCGGTTACAAGTGACTTTGACATTCACCGTCCACGTCCATGTCTGAGGATCATTGTAATTACTGACGGTGGCAGCTGTCCTGAAGGTGTTGACTCTTCATCTGCTAGCGGGTCATCTTTGCAGCAACTGCTTTTTCCCTCAGATAGTACACGTGTTTGCTGGTGTTTGCTGTTGGGAGAGGTGGGGATGGGGGTGGGGATGATGAGGGTGGGAAGCGAAGGGAAGGCACAAATAATCTCAACATTACCAACAACTATCAAAGAAAAATACCACAGAACTAGAATGCAAAGTTTCTGAAAACAACTTAAGAAGATCAAGGTCATTAACTATTTTCTGTAATGTTATCGGATTTCGATGGTTGAGCGCAGTGCCATTTTTGAGCTTTTGAGCTTTGATGGCAGGACAGTCCAGAGCAGATGATTCGTTGAAATTTGACCCCCACAAAACACAAATAATGTCTCTACAAAATTTTGTTTTGAGAGCATTTAGACGAATTTTAAACATCAAAGACGTAACTGATTCACTTAAACTCTTAATTACCATATCCGAATGCAGTGTATCACAGGCTTTTACACAATTATATGAATATTGTATATCTAAGGTCTTCAACTTGTCAACGAAATTATCCTCTGCTAACTTCTCTCACTCTCTCTCTCTCTCTCTCTCTCTCTCTCTCTCTCTCTCTCTCTCTCTCTCTCTCTCTCTGTGTGTGTGTGTGTGTGTGTGTGTGTGTGTGTGTGTGTGTGTGTGTGTGTGTTTGTCTGTATGTCTGAATGTCTGCCTGCCTGTCTGTCTGTCTGTCTGTCTGTCTGTCTGTGTGTATGCATGTACACACATAGCACACGCACGCGCGCGCGCACGCACACCCCCCCCCCCCCACACCACACACACACACCACACACACACACACACACACACACACACACACACACACACACACACGGCCAAATAAAACCCTGACCATCGCAAAGGACGTCAAAAACAGATATATATATATATATATATATATATATATATATATATATATATATATATATATATATATATATATCGGTGTTTCCGCATGCTTGGTCTCAGTACGTAAAAGTCTGTCTCCCCCCAAAAAAAAATAATCTACCCCAAGTGACCCCTTAACTTCCATGACGCATGCTGAAGTCTTTTATGTCCAGATCGGTCGGATTCTGACGCTATGAGTAACAGGCGACTTCTCATGAATGACAACCTCACTGGGAAGGAATGTGTCGATTCGCTTCCGCCCCGTCCATCATTCCTACTTCATCTACACTCCCCTCACTCTTCCCCCCCCCCGCTCCCCATCAAGCCCTCGAGTATTTATTGGAGGAAATTGCAAATGTGCACGGGGACGTCTCGTTCATCATCGTACATCTGACTGATGCGGGCACATTGTTTATAGACAAAGAGTTTCTCCTGTTACTTTTCAGTCCTTCGAGGAGCAAAATGGTGGGGCGAAGGGCTGGAGAGGTGACGTGTTATCAGGCTGAATTCATCAATTGTATCCTGGTTTTATCGTGTACATAAAATGCATGCATGTGTGTGTGCGTGTATGTATGTATGTATGTATGCAATGAATGGATGGATGGATGGATGTGTGGATGTGTGTATGTATGTATGTATGTATGCATGTGTATGTGTATGTATGTATGTATGTATGTATGTATGTATGAATGTATGTATGTATGTATGTGCATATGTGCATGTCTGTTCGTGTTTGTGTGTGTGTGTGTGTTGTGTGTGTGTGTGTGTGTGTGTGTGTGTGTGTAGTGTGTAGCGCGCGCGATTGCGTGCTGTGAAAGCCTGTATGCGTACGTATGTCTATATCTATCCATGCATATTGAGAGCAACAGACATGCAGTAAACCGCGAAGTGAATCACGCCTTTTTTTTTTTTTTTTTTTTTTTTTGGGGGGGGGGGGGGGGGGGGAGAGAAAAAATTTCAAAGGCATTTTTCAAATAAACATACCGCTGAACAGAGTGACATAACCCAACATCAGCCGCGGAAACTGACATCACTCCTCATCGCTTGCTTCAAAACAACCAGCTTCCGAGGCATTCGCGGCACTCAAAAAAATAAAATAAAATAAATACAAAAAGAAAGAAAAGAAAAGGAAAAAAAAAAAAAAAAAAAAAAAAAGCAACAACCCCCCCCCCCCCCCCCCCCCCCCTAAAAAAGAAAAAAGAAGAAAAAAAAAAAAAAAAAAAAAAACAGTGACGCAGTTATTAAAGGCGACGTCACCTCCGCGTCCGCGTCATTATCAACAGGATGACATCACTGCCGGTTGGCAGCCATCCTGGAGGTGTTTACTCTCCATCCGTTATACCATTACCGGGCCCCGTTGGCAGCCTCCCTCAACGAGGTAAAGTGCTCACTGGCGTCACTGGTGCTTTCGCGCCAGAGGGTGGTGAGGGTGATGATGGTGGTGTGGGTGGAAGGTATTGGGGATGGGGGGGTGGGGGTGGGGCGGGAGGTGGGGTGAGGGAGAGGGAGGAGGAGGAGCGAAAAGGGAAGGGTCGCTTGCGAAGAGATGGGGGGTGGGGGGGGGGGGGTGGGCGAGGATGGTGGTGGGGGGGTGGTGATGGGGTGGGTAGGGTAAGGTAGGGGGGGGGGGGGGGGTGTTAAGGATGAGGGAACAAAATAAACCCGCGCGCTGCCTCGGACGTCAAAAGCAGAATAAATATGGCTGTTTTCGCTTGTCATGTAAAGTTTCCAAGAACGGGGGAGGAGGAGGGGGGAGGGGGCCGACCTCCAGCTAGCTAGCCATAGCCACCCTCTGTCGGACCCGGACCCGAAAGAGCCGCCACGAACGAACGGGCCACCGCGCTAATAGAAAGACAAACAGAAACCAGTTCCAATGGGCCGAACGCTCTTCCTTCCTCCCTCCCCCCCCCCCCCCCCCCCCCCCCCCCC
>JADBJO010005644.1:77500-80000 GCA_016801955.1 Conus betulinus | reverse complement strand
TTCATTTCTGGTCAGTCAAACCGAGGTCACCTGTATTTGTTTCTTTTCAACAGAGCACTCTGTTTGACAAACTCAAGATTAAAAAGCTGTTGGTCAGTCTGGTATGAATGTTAATTCACTTTCGTTCGTTTTAAAGCGAGGTGACTAAGTGCGGAAAACAAAGCAAATTTGAAAAAAAAAGAAAGGGGGTTAGCTCCTCAAGACAATACAGACAAAAAACAGATTACAGGACAAAATACAAGGCATTTCAACCTCTTGGGTCTTCTTCAGACAAAAAAAAATAAATAAATAAACAACATTTAGCACAATGAACACGAAGAACAAGCGACCATGTATCTTCTCATTATTCGGCGTAAAATGGGTGTTGTTCATCTCTGTAGTTGTTGCCAATGTGTGCATGTGATAAGTAAGCTCACGGTACATGACCAAGTATATAGAACTGCGATATTCGAAGACGTTTTATTGTTTGTTCCATGTGGTTTGTTTGTTTGTTTGCTTTTTTTTTTTTTTTTTGCAATATTATCTGCGCGAATAACAGGTGAAGAGATGCCAGTAGCCTAAGGATAAAAGCGTTAGCGAGTGGAGCTGTCGACCACTAACCACTCGTGGAATGGGATTTCTTGTTTCGGCTGTAAAACCCTCTGTAGCAGCAATAAATGGGGACCTAATTCAGTTCAGGGGAGGTTAGAGGCGGTGGAAAGAGATGGAATGGGCTGTACATTCCATCAAACTGGCACCGTAAACCTTTGATAGTTCACTGTCCCCAAGACCATTAACACTACTGTGGACCTATGGGCATGTGACTGCCTTACAATGCGCACAAAGTCGACATCAATCATAAACACACTCGTCAAGTCATGAACGTATGTATAGCGATGACTCGTTAAGTTATGAAGGACAGCTATAAAACATCATGACAGAATCGTTCTAGTTCAGTCATCAGAATCGCCATTTTTGGTCTCCTATGTTTATCAGGATAAAGCTTGAAGCATGAGTTAAAACGTCTTTTTTGTTTGTTTGTTTTGTTGCTGTTTTTTTTTTTTTTTTTTTTTTTTTTTTTTTGGCTCACGGGTAACTTGAAGTATGGACGAGATGACAAAGTATGTTGAGCTGTTTTTTAATGCATTTGTGAAGAATTGAAATGTTGTGGATTTGAATATCGTCTATTTATCTTAAACAGGCACAGGATACAACCATCACCATAGCTGGCTTATTCTTCATTCTCATAAAAATCGTCAGTGAAATCAAAACTTGCTATTGTTCCTGTCGTCACCCTTTTTCACAGTCATCATCCTTGTCGTCAGTGTGTCATTTCATTATGATCTTTTTAACGTTGTAATCTTTCCCACGTTTTCCGATTAAGAGCTTCCCAAGTAAGGATTTTAAATACAAAAGAGGCAGATGCGAATGAGTCTGTAAAATTATTTAAAAGCAGATTTCTTGATCGGTCACACAAACACACACACAACACACACACACACACACACACACACACACCACACACACACACACACACTTTCTCTCCTCTCTCTCTCTCTCTCTCTCTCTCTCTCTCTCTCTCTCTCTTTTCTCTCTTTCTCTAACACACACACACACACACACACAACACACACACACACACACCACACACACACACACACACACACACACACACACACACACGCATGCATGCACGCACGCGCGCGGTTGCACACACACACACACACACACACACACACACACACACACACACACACACACACACACACACCACATAGACTGACTGAAACCAATTTATTGTCAGATTAATCCATGGTTGTAATGACAACACACACACACACACACACACACACACACACACACACACACACACACACACACACACACACAACGTGCACGAACACACATTCACAAGGAGAGAGACAGACAGACAGACAGACAGACAGACAGACAGACAATCAGACACACAGATACATAGACAGACAGAGACAGAAACGGAGACAGGTAGAGACAGAGAAACAGAGACTCTGACAGCCAGACAGACAGACAGACAGATAGAAAGACAAAGCCAGTGTACACCAACACTACGATCTAAGGATCCAGACATCTCACGAAGTTCACACAGTCAACACCCACTCCCTGGTCAACAGCATCGTTTGTGAGCATTCCAGCAGACTTCCAGTATACCCCCCACACTTCTTTTTTAAACCACAAAGGCGCTAGGAAGGGCGCAGACCCACGCCAGCTCGAACGAGCCCCGGGGGAAAAAAAATCTCTCAGCCAAGGGAAGTAACAACAAATTCTGACTGAAAGAGTTCCTTCCCATACATTTTTTTTTCAATACAACATGAAAATACGAAATATCGACGTTTACATCACGGGAAGGTTTAAGTAAATATTCCATGAAATATAGATAACTATGACTTCAAAAACAGTATCTGCACAGTCGTCATCTTCAGAAGGTAAAAATTTGTCATTGTCTTGCTGAAGGAATTTTAGAGCCACCGTCTACTTAAGATCC
>JADBJO010005644.1:70000-72500 GCA_016801955.1 Conus betulinus | reverse complement strand
AATTTCAAACCAAACGTACTGATAACGGTTTAGAACCGGATACATTTTCCATTATGAGCGCAGATCGATAACGACATTACCTCTTTCAGAAACCCCCAAAACCTCCAGATCATATCAGGGGGAACATCATTGAACAAATGGACTCTGCTGTAAAAAATGTTTGAATCTCACGTCATGCAGATCCTAACAGTCTGAGACAACATGTTTTATGGCAGGCTCATCACCCAGTATACGCAAAGCAGCCTCCTCATCTGTTACAGTGGGGGCCGGAATAGCTCAGTTGGTAGAGCGCCGGACTCGTGATCCTGGGGTTGCGAGTTCGAATTTCGGTACATGGGGATTTTTCCCTAGGAGTTAACATTGATTCTGACTGCATTCCCCATACAGTCCTTCCAATGAGACTATAAACCGAAGTTCCGTGTGTGGACGCACGCACAACATCTTGCAAACACGTAAAATCCCATCACCAACTTTCAGAAGAGAAGGACAGTTTGGCCGTTGGTATGGATGACACGTTACACATAGCATGCACCTTCCCCGAAGATGGAGGATGGCTGCTTTAATGGCGGGATGAAAAACGGTCATACACACAAAACTCCACTGCCTGTTTATACAGGCAGTGTCCGCAGGAGTATCAGCCCTGCGTACGCAGAAAGAAAAAAAATATGTAACAGTATGAACACGGCTGTGTATAAACGAAATAGCCTCAATGTAATCACTATAAAACTGCTTGTTCTTCGAGTCACCAGCGACAGATGGTGGAAACTATTTAAGGTTTGGCCAGATTTAAACGTTTTAAATGCATTTGAGTGTTCCGGAGATCTTTGATTCAGTGTGTTTTAGTCCTGTCGCCAGATGTCCTTGACACAACTATGAAGCTTGGGGGATTGGCGCGATACATAGAATACATCAGGAGAGGGAGGTCATGATTATTTTAATAGTTGAATTTCCCACGCTATCTTGCTATCTCATGTTTACCATTAGACTGAGAGTAGGAGTGAAACAAGTGACCCAAAACAAATGGACTGAGAGACTGACGAGAGAGAGGGAGGGAGGGAGAGAGAGAGAGAGAGACAGAGGAGACAGAGAGACAGAGAGACAGACAGAGAGAGAGAAGAGAGAGAGAGAGAGAGAGAGAGAGAGAGAGAGAGAGAGAGAGAGGCTGGCGGGGGGGGGGGGGGGGGGGGGGGGTGTCAAATGGTCATTTTTAAAACAGCGCATTGATATCTATCACCCTGAATGATAAGATGATTTCAATGAGCACAAAACCTGGTATCTGTGACAGTAGGACATTTACCAGGTAAAAGGATTGAAGAACAAAAAAAAAATGGAACTGAATAGAGAGGGGCACTTGGGCACACACACACACACACACACACACACACACACACACACACACACACAGACAGACAGAGAGAGAGAGAGAGAGAGAGAGAGAGAGAGAGAGAGAGAGGAGAGAGAGAGAGAGAGAGAGAGAGAGAGGAGAGAGAGACAGTATATGAGAGGACTGACACTTCTACAACCAGTTCTGACCACACTAACCAGTTTACCACACTAAGCTGTTTAACCTTTTTTCCTGACGCATTTTGCAATGGCCGAAAAAACGAACAGTGGCTAACAAATCACGTATCACACAAAAAAGCTACTGTGCTGCATACTGCAGAGTTGGTTTCTACCTACATAGCTTGGTATTTCACCCCCAGGTTTTAGTGAAACTTCACAAGGATACATGGTTCCTGCCTGCACCTTTCTTCCTTCCTTGCCCCCCCCCCTCCCCCTTTCTCCTCCTCCCCTCCTTCCCATATACCTTGGCTCTACTAGTTTTTCACCCCTGTGGATTTGACGACTATTCAGCCAATCGTTCCTTTTGTCTCTTTCCTCGTGATCCTCAGCTCCCATTCATTTTCCTTGGCTGCCCCTACCATTGGTCAACTGCTCTGGCCAAGTCGGTTCCAGGAAACAGTACCAAGGACGCTTCGGTACTTTCGGTGAAATTCGCCGTAGTGGAAAGCTTTTGTTAGCAGCCAACGCTTGAACTATCGAAGACTGTAAAAACACTTCAGGATTCTCCGGGAGAGAGTTTTATGTAGCGAGTTGCAGGAGTTGTAGGAAGGCGTCCAGGCACAAACTGATGATGCGATGCGAGGAGGTACTGAACTTGGGTCCTGGTGAAAACCTTCCCAGTCGTCAGTGTCTGCATATCCGTGGGACTGGTAGGAATGTTCATGCTGGTCAGGGTGAGACAGGCGAGTAGAGCGTCAGTCGTAGTTTCCTGCTGGCAAAAAGAGTGATGACATAGCCTGCTGGAATCACGTGTTCTCTCTCTTCTTCTCTGCCCCTGTCTGTCTGTTTGTTTGACTCTTTTCCCTCCGCCCCCGACCCCTCTCACTCATTCACGCACGCACGCACAACACACACACACACACACACACACACACACACACACACACATACACACACGCACGCACGCACGCACGCACGTACCGCACACACACAACAT
>JADBJO010005644.1:55000-57500 GCA_016801955.1 Conus betulinus | reverse complement strand
TCTAAGTCCAGTCTGTTTATCACAATGTTGCTTGTTATCTACAGAGTGTCGCAGATAACATTTTTTGGCCTTGCATTCAACTTCTCTCTCTCCCTCTCCCTCTTTCTCTCTGTCTCTCTCTGTGTCTGTGTCTGCCTGTCTGTCTCTGTCTCTTTTCTCTCTGTCTCTGTCTCTCTCTCTCCCCTCCCTCCCTCTCTCTCCCTCCCTCTCTCTCTCTCTCTCTCTCTCTCTCTTTCGTGCATAAAATTACTTGCATCACAATCATGAGAAAAATCAAAATGACATAAGAACACTATTAATGCATTAGAAACTCTCTCTCTGTCTGTCTGTCTGTCTGTCTGTCTGTCTGTCTCTCTCTCTCTCTCTCTCTGTCCACACACACACACACACACACACACACACACACACACACACACACACACACACAACACATACACACAAAAGTAAAGCACATGCATGCGAGCACAGGGAGAGAGAGAGGGGGAGGAAGGGAGCTCATACGATAAGAAAGGGAGAAAGCGAGGAAGCTCACAGGAAAGAGAGACAGAAAGTGAGAGAGAAACAGAGAAAGACAGACAGACACAAACAGTCAGACATCTTATTAGAGGCGGGACAGGGAACGAGACAGACAGACAGACAGAAAAAAGACACATACACGCTGATAATTAGAGACAGGGAGACAGACAAACTGACAAAGAAAGACAGAGACACAGAAAAAGGCAGGATATGAAAGAAGAAAGCAGGATCGTTTGTGAACAAACAGGAAGACAGAGAATTTATCTTCCCTATTCTGTGTAAAACATCTGTCATTCCCAACTTAAAATGACTTTGTCTTACATAACTATGCTTTCTGTCACATCAACAGAAAACTCCAAGCTTTGACAGTGAACCACAGCGTATGGGAATATACCACCTTCGCCCTTTCAAACCCCATCTTCCTTCCTAACCCCCTCCTTCCCCTCCCTCCCCTTACCCCGCCCAGGAACACTTGAAGAAACAGACGAAGGGGAGGGGGGGGGGGGGGGGGGGGGGGGAAGAGTTCTGGCATTTCACCCTCAGGTCTTGTAAAACCTGACAGGAGAGCCGTTAGCCTCCACACCAGACGCCTTGTAGCCTCTGTGGACCAGAAGACGACACATCCTGCCGACCCCTTTTGACTCTTGACTTGTGATCCATAACTCCCATCCATTCTCCACAATCACCATTGCCATTGGCTAATGAAAAGGCTGAGATACACCCAGCCAGAGAACCGTATATGATCGCTCGGGCACTTTGGGTGAAATTCGTTGCAATGGAAAGCTTTGTTTACCAGACAACGCTCGAACGGCTGACGACTGTAAAGACTTCATGATTCTCCCGGGGAGTTTTATGTGGATGGCTGTAAGAATCGTATGGAGGCGACCAGGCACAAACTGCTGTTGATGGGAGGTCCTGAACTCGGGTCTTGAAAAAAAAAAATCTTTGCAGTGTTTGGAGAGTCTGGATGTCCCTGGGGCTGGTTGGAATGTTTAGAAATGCTCAGGGTTTAGATTGGGAATAAGGTGCTAGTTGCGTGGTCTCGTTGCGGAAGTTTTATTAATTAGACGATAATTTCAGTGTATGGACACTTTTTTTCCTCTCCCCCCCCCCCCCCCCCCCCCCCCCCCCCCCACCCCTCCCCCTCCTCCTCTCCACCCCATCCTTTCTCTAATTGTCTCTTTTTCACAAAATCGTCATATACATTTTCATATTCTCTCTCTCTCTCTCTCTCTCTCTCTCTCTCTCTCTCTCTCTCTCTCTGTTCATTTTGTTTTTGTTTAAAACCCACCCAGTCTCTCAATTATGCACATACGTATGAAAAAAAAGTCCAATAAGAGCTGAAGACGGCTTAAGATAAATATCTTTTCTACAAAACCTTGACTCATATGAAAATTATTTCTGCTTTCAGAAATTCGAAAATCACATCTGGTGGAACATCTCTGAACAAGGTTTTCATGGAGTCTGCCACAAAACGCGTATGTGTACCATCAAGCGATTCCCAAACACTCTTGGACAAGCTTTCATAGCGACTGTGTAATCAAATGGCACAGACCACGAAGAATCCTTTCATTTTAATGACAGATCTATGGGGGACTGACCTCTATGTGATCAGAAAGAAAAAAAACTATTTTTCTTAAATCAAATGATATTAGAGCTTACAAATGCGCAGAGAGAGGACGGTGCGCAAAGTTGTCATCATTTTTTTTTAAGAGAGACATAAAGAAACGAAACAAGCACATAAAAAAGATAAATCAAACATAGAACCATGTACACACAAAAAGGGTATTGAAAAGAAAAATTAATGTATCAATGGACAGTCTGCTGGGTTTGATAATAACTTGACGCTTTTACCCTCCTTGTGGAGATCAGGAACAGATGGTACGAGCTGTTTGAAATCTGGACAGATCTGAAACAAACGAAACCCCCGTTTATATGTTCCGGTCCCCTTAGGAGAAGTTTGGACGTAACTGATTTTTTCGAG
>JADBJO010005644.1:42500-45000 GCA_016801955.1 Conus betulinus | reverse complement strand
CTCTCTCTCAAACATACATAAAACACTAACATGACAAAAATAAAAAAAGTCATTAGAATTTCAAATGTAGTAAAATCCTCTCTCTCTCTCTCTCTCTCTCTCTCTCTCTCTCTCTCTCTGTAAAAACATATATAAAACACTAACATGACAAACATAAAAATAAGTCATTAAAATTTCAAATGTAGTAAAATCCACCCACCACACCAACCTCTCTCTCGGTCTCTCTCTCTCTCTCTCTCTCTCTCTCTCTCTCTCTCTCTCTCTCTCTCTCTCTCCAAAAATACATAAAACACGAACGTGACAAAAATTTTAAAAAGTCATTAAAAATTTCAAATGTAGTAAAATCCCCCCCTCTCTCTCTCCTCTCTCTCTCTCTCTCTCTCACTCTCTCTCCTCTCTCTCTCTCTCTCTCTCTCTCTCTCTCTCTCTCTCTCTCTCTCGTACTGTCTCATTTCATGTTTCTTCTCAATCTCACTTAAACCAACACATATTGTAATATGAATGTGGAAAGGGTGAAACGCATCATGGAATCTCAACTGAAAATGCGATTTTCCATGCTTCGTCACACACATTCCCTCAATCTGCCTCTCTGTTGGTCTATCTGTCTGTCTCTCTCATTCTCTCTCTCTGTCTGTCTGCTGTCTGTCTATCTGTTTGCTCTCCCTCTCCCTGTCTCTCTCTCTTTCTCTCGTGAACGTGCGCGCACACGCGCGCAAACACAACACACAAGCACACACACACACACACAACACACACACACACACACACACACACACAACACAATCAATCACACAACACACACACACACACACACACACACACACACACACACACACCCATCTTGTTGTAACGGAACAAAAGCTGCCGTTCCTGGACTGAAAGCGTGGTGAACTGGAGGGGGGGGGGGGGGGGGGACGGAGGGGGGGGGGGGGGCCCTTCCTGAAGGCCACAATGACTGACTGGCTGGAGTGAGGCCCCTGTTGATGGAAAAGACCAAATGTCGTGTGCGTCTGGGAACGGGCAGGCGCCATTTTTAAATGGCTCGAGACCAGTCTGGGAAGAGGCGGGAGGTCGACGGGGGAACTGGTCTGGTGGCAACGTGGAATGCGGAGCGAGAAGAGAGAGAGAGGGGGGGAGGAGAGAGAGAGAGGGACAGAGAGAGGGGGGAGAGAGGGAGAGAGAGGGGGGAGAGGGGGGAGAGGGAGAGAGAGAGGAGAGAGAGGGGGAGAGAGAGAGGAGGGGGAGAGAGAGGAGGGGAGATGGAGAGGAGAGAGAGGGAAGAGGGGGGGAGAGGGGGGAGAGGAGAGAGAGAGAGGGGAGAGGAGGAGAGAGAGGGAGAGAGAGAGAGGGAGGGGAGAGAGTGAGGAGAGAAAGAGGGGGGGAGAGAGAGAGGGAGGGAGGGGAGAGAGAGGGGGAAAGAGAGGGGAGCGAGAGGGAGGAGAGAGAGAAGGGAGAGAAGGAGAGAGAGGGAGAGAGGGAGGGAGAGAGAGAGGGAGAGGGGAGAGAGATGAGGGAGAGAGAGGGAGAGAGAGAGAGGAAGAGGAGGAGAGAGGAGAAAGGGGGACAGAGGGAGAGGAGGGGGGAGAGAGAGGGAAAGAGAGAGAGAGGGGAGAGGAGAGGGGAGAGAGAGAGAAGAGAAAGCGCGAGAAAGAGAGAAAAAGGGAGAGAGAGGGGGGAGAGAGAAAGGGAGAGAGAGAGAAAGGGAGAGAGAGAGAGAGAGAGCGATAGAGAGAGAGGGGGAGAGAGAGGGGGCAGGAAGAGAGGGCAGGAAGAGAAAGAGAGAGACATAGAAGAGAGAGAGAGAGAGAGGGGAGGAGAGGAAAACGAATCTTATTCACATCCTCCGCTATTTCTCCTTGTTCTTCTCTCCTCCCCCCCCCTCTTCCCCCTTCCCTCCACCTACAAACCCTTCTTCAACTCTTCTCTTTTTTTTCCCCTTTCATTCTGCTCTTCCTTCTCCATCAAATCCTTGTCCTCTTTCTTCCCTGTCTCTTTCACTTCATTTAAATCACGATGGCAAGCGTTGGAAATCAATCCCCGTGTCAAGTTTCGCAAGAGTATAGTCTCTCTTCTACAGACTTGCCCACTCAGAACCAGCTGATACGGCAGATCTTTACAACACTGGAAGTCCATGAGCTGAACGCATCTTGCGGAACATCAACATGCAGTCACGTGGTGTTATAACAACAATAGAAAAGGAATGATGATGGATTGCGGGGAAAAAAAAAAAAAAAGAAAGAAAGATGAGATAAGCGGAAGGCCAATCAATCGAAAGACAGACCAGAATGAAGATTAGAGAGAGAGAGAGAGAGAGAGACGAGAGAGAGAGGAGAGAGAGAGAGAGGAGAGAGATGGAGAGAGAGAGGAGAGAGAGGAGAGGAGAGAGAGAGAGAGAGAGAAGGGGGTTACAGAATATACTAAGAAAATGGGGAAAATGAAAAAAAAAAGAAAAGAAAAAAGGGAACAAAGGAGAACAAAGGAGGGAAGCAAATGAAAAAAG
>JADBJO010005644.1:17500-40000 GCA_016801955.1 Conus betulinus | reverse complement strand
TCTTTTCTCTCCCCTGCACCGCTTTCATATACACGAAAACGAGGCGCGAGAATCTCGCGCGACGGTGGCCTTTTGCTCCCATAAACCATCTTTACCACGCGGCCTGTCGGGAAGGGAGACACACTGTCGGCCTTTTTTCTGTTCTTTCTTTTCCCCTTCAATCTTCGTTCTACACACTTTTTTTTTTAAGTCTTACTGTTTCTTTTAACCACCAAATACGGTGATACCTTATCTTTCTTACCCAGGCGTTTAACAAGCAGGGAAGAGGGAGGGCTTAAAAAAAAAGTTTGACATTTTTGTTTACTCTTCGTTTCTTTCTGTCGGTTTGCCTCCCGTGTTACAAAGGTTACAAGTGCCCCCCCCCCACCCCCACCCGGTACCCCCCAACCCCCACCCCAAACGTCCCAAACCCAAGTCCTTGCCTCCCAACCCACCCACCCTCATCGCCCCCCCTCTCTCTCTCTCTCTCTCTCTCTCCCTCCCCTAACCACCCACTTCCCCACACTCTCCCACCGTTCCCAAGTCTTCCCTCCCCCTGCTCCACCCCTCTCCCCACCTCCCCCTGACGTGGTCTTCGAGGTCGGCTAAGCTATAAACAAAAGGGACTTGACTTCGTTCTCACCACGTTTCCTTTTCGTTTTATTTCAAACTGTTAATGCCCATCTTCCCTGCTCTCCTAAATCCTTCATGGTTTACGGACTCCTATGGTTCATCTTTGTTGGTGGATTGGACCTGCAAAAGAAGAGATCTGAGGTGATTTATCACGAAATTTTCTTTTTTTTTTTTTCTGTCTTGATATTTTAGGCTTAGTTGAAAAACAAAATAACAACAACAAAACCGAGAACCATTTTGTACAGTACAAAGGATATTGGGAACATTTGAACTCATCAGATTATGGCTTTTCGGGGAAGTGGAGGGGGGGGGGGGGGGGGTGGAGGGAAGGGGAGTAACGGGAGACTGAGGAAAGGGAGGGGGGGGGGGGCTTTTTCTTTTTGCCCGTAAGTCTGTGTTTTTTTCCCCTTTGGAGAGAGAGAGAGAGAGAGAGAGAGAGAGAGAGGAGAGAGGAGGGAGAGAGAGGAGAGAGAGAGAGAGAGAATAATAATAATAATATATATACAACTGTTGGGAAGTTTTGGAGAAGAACAAAAAAGAGTTGGCACAGGGGATGAAGCCATTCTCTCTCTTCTCTCTCTCTCTCTCTCTCTCTCTCTCTCTCTCTCTCTCTCTCTCTCTCTCGCTCTCCATCTCTCTCTTCTGTTGTCTGGTTGTGTGTGTGTGTTTGTGTGTGTGTGTGTGTGTGTGTGTGTGTGTGTGTGTGTGTAGGTTTTCAAACGTATGTGCATTTCATATGTGTTTTGAAAAACACGTCCTCACCTTCAAGTCGGATATACCTCTCTCAATCTCTCTCAACAGTCCCAGTCTCTCAATCTCTCTCAACAGTCCCATAGCCTAACGCCCTCAAGCCCCCATAGCCCCTCTTGAAGGGGGTGGTATATACATGCACTGCATGAATTCAAGAATCATACACGTAATGCAACTAAAAGGAGAACAAAATCACATGAATACAAGAAATCAAACATTCAACGCAAAGGAAAGGAGAACGATATCAATCACGCACAGCAAATGGAGCGGATTTTGAACGCCTTATACAAATAGATGGCAAATTGTCTCATAACATCTTCGCGAGCAGAAGTGACCAGTAAGATAAGCCTAAATACAGAAGGGTGTCTATGATATTTTGATGGGATGAACTGGCTTCTAAGTGTTTCCAAGGCGGGACAGCAAAACACAAAATGAACCTCGTTTTCACGAGCCTCTTTACACAAAGGACAAAGAAGTTCAATCTCGGTACACTCTTTACGATAACGATATCGATGAACATTAATATCAGACACTCCAAATATAAATCGTGTCATTATGTACTTTAAGTGGCAGTCCATTTGTATAGATAAGTAGGTTGGGATGCGATGTAGTGGATTGAAGTGTCTGTATAAAATCAAATCTGTTACTATCTTGAATGTGAGCATTCCAGTCTTGCGATCTACAATCGATAAGTCTGATACGAAGCATTTTCAAAAATGCAGTCTTGTTTCCGACACACTGGTTAACCCACGCATATCCCAGCCCTAATTAATATAATCTCATTTTGACTTTTGTCACCCAGTTCACCTTGCCCCTCATATCTAAATCAAATAACATCTTATAGGCTTTCTTCGGAATCTTACGTCTTCCATTTCAAGTAACTTTAACCAATAACCTATACATCTTATAACAGAATTTTAAATAAATTGGATATCTACTTGTTTCGCCATAAATCAAATCGTTTGGTGTCTGCACAGACACACCTAGAATTTTTTCAGGGCAAATAAATGGACTTTTTTCACAGTGTAGCGCAGCAGCATTTTCTAAGCCCCATACTTCAGCACCATACTGTGCAATAGGTTGGATTTGAGAATCAAACAGTTTGATGAATACATGAAAAGATTTACTTCCTAACGTAGATAACCTTTGCATAATACACAACAAAGCATGTTTAGCTCTGCTCGAAAGATCTTTACAAGCGGCAGAAAAACTTAGCCGTGTTGAAAAATAAATTCCGAGGTATTTGTAGATGTTAACTACTGGCATTCGGATTCCATCGTAAGTCCATTGTTCTCGAACACCTAAATATCCACCCTTTCTGAACACGATTACATTACTTTTCAACATGTTAACCCGTAACTGAAGTGAAGTAGCAGAGCGATTTAGACCATTTAATTTTGCGTTTGAAGGACAATCACTGTTTCAGAGATCAGAACTACATCATCTGCCAAAAGAAGGATAAACAACTGTAGAATTTCTGTAGTAAACTGTGCACCATGCCTCCCATTATTAACAACTCCGGAAGTTATTCATTGATAACAGAGAAAATAGCATTGGGCTGCACACATCTCCTTGTTTTACTCCCACTGGTACATTGGATATAATCTGTTTAATTTCCCTCTGACTTTGGCCTTCACACTTTTATACATGCTCATTATGCATCTAAACAGTTTCCCTCGGACCTCGTTTTTTAGTACAATAGGCCATAAAATGCTTCTGTTTATAGAATCAAAGGCTTTCTCAAAATCAATGAAAGCAACATATAATTTGCGATCTAAAGAAAAACTGCTTTTGAACAAAGGCCATCAGAATAAACATGCGATCTACTGTGGAATAATTGCGCGCTTAAAACCAGCCTGATATTCACCTGTTAGATTGTTTTCTTCCACCCATTCCTGCAGTCGACGATTTATAATAGTACTGTATATCTTACTAGTTACATCACAAAGAGAAATACCTCGATAGTTGTCAGGATTGTTTACGCTACCCTTTTTATAGATGGGAAGAACACTTGATTCGGTCCACTGCTCTGGGTAAGTGCCACTGTCAAAAAGTGAAAAGAGAGAGAGAGAGAGAGAGAGAGAGAGAGAGAGAGAGAGAGAGAGAGAGAGAGAGAGAGAGAGAGAGAGGGGGGGGGGGCCCAAGAGATATCATTTTTTTATGTTAATGTAACAACTGTATCATATGTAAATAATACATTTTAAAACTCGAACACACACACACACACACACACACACACACACACACACACACACACACACACGCGCGCGCGCACCACGCACACACACACCGCGGGCGCGCGCGCGCATACACATTTATCTATGTACACACACACACACACACACACACACACACACACACACACGTACGTGTGTGTGTGTGCGTGTGTGTGCACGCGCGCGCGCACGTGCATGTTCGTGTTGAACAAATAAGTAGTTAGGAGAAAAGTGCAAGCAAACAATTGTTCTATCATTAAAACAATGATTCCGCAAAGATGAATCGGGCAGGGGGGGGGAGAGGGGGAGAGGGGAGGGGGGGGGGGGGGGGGGGCCCGGACAGGAGGAAAACGGGAACGAACAAGACGGTGTTAAGACTATGAACATCAAATCCTTGACTAGCAACGTGCGGAAACCACCATAGTCCATCGCGGCTCCTTCCCACTGTGGGATTGGAAATGATCCGAAGGATCTGGTCAGATTGTGTCGGTCCTCTCTTTGATTCAAAAGGGGATCTACCACCCATACCTCTGCGGTGCTCTCAGCACCAGGGGGTCCAAAAACAGAATGCAACGGCATCTTAAAAACAACCAGTGAAAGACACGAAATGACGTATAAAAGGGAAGACAAGCACTCCAGGGAAGTATCTGGCATAAAAACTAAAAGTCCTTATGTAAAGAGTCATAAACATAAGAGGAATAGGATCCAGAGACACTCCCGATACTTTCATACTTTAGTAATTTATCGTCATTACCAAGAGGGTCTTTTGGACCAAGGGGGGGGTTAACAGGGCAATAAACATCTTCCTCTTTCTTTCATCGCCCAGCGCATGTTCACAAAGTTATTCCCTAATACACGTCAAATCAAAGACTAACAAAACGCTTATAACAGGGACAGCTGCGGGTATCCTTGCAAACGCGAGTACCATGATAACGTAAAACTGTAGAGATTTATTCGACCATCCGCGCGGTCAAGCGATGATGTAACAATCATATTGATCTCCCTCCACGTGCGATGTATGGTGTTAGCCATGTATATATCTTTTATAATGCGATCACAAAATTGTGATCGGCCTGCTTCTGCTGTGTGTGTGTGTGTGTGTGTGTGTGTGTGTGCGTGTGTGTGTGTGTGTGTGTGTGGTATGTGTCTGTAGTGAGTAGTGTGTGTGTGTGTGTGTGTGTGTGTGTGTGTGTGTGTGTGTGTGTGTGTGTGTGTGTGTGTGTGTGTGTGTGTGTGTGTGTGGTGTGAGTGTGTGTGTGTGTGTGTGTGTGTGTGTGTGTGTGTGTGTGTGTGTGTGTGGTGTGCGTGCGCGCACGCGCGTGTGTATGTATGTGTGTACTTCTGTAATGAATTTCACAACTGATTTAATCATGATCTTGTCATCGGATGATGATACAGAATCAGCCTCTTGTCTCCCGAGTTACATCTAACTGGGAAAATACTACATTTTGCCTACACTTTCATCGTGTGCAGTGCAGTGAAATTTAGAGAGTTCTCCGTCGTCAATACTGTGTCCCCGCATACACGACAATGCGTTTCTTTGGAAGTTTCACATTCGAACCATCTTTAGCTTGTGTTAACATCTTAAGTCACACTGAGAGAGAGAGAGAGAGAGAGAGAGAGAGGAGAGAGAGAGAGGAGAGGTAAGAGAGAGGACAGAGAGAGACAAGCAGAGAGAGCGAGAGAGAGACAGAGCGATAGAGAGGCGAGAGAGACGACGAGAGAGAGATAGAGACAGAGCGATGAGGATGGAGATGAAGGAGGAGCAGAGAGAGGGAACCAGTCTCAGAAGAAGATGAGAAGCCGACAGGAGCGCATTCGTTCATATGGATATCAGAACCAGTTCACAATCAGTCTCAGCAAAGGCTGTTTCACTGCCCCCGCGGACTACAAGTCCATATACGCTGCACAACATCTGCTATGCCTTTTTTTCAACTGTGCGCAGTAGGAGACTGATCGGCGATGAAAGCATAAATTAATTGAAACAAACATGGATAACGTTAATGACCGAAAGTATCTTACACCTTCAGGGGCAATTCTTGGCAGTAATGTAGGGCACTGACAGCAGGTACTTTTTTTTTTTTGCGTTTTGTGTTGGCGTTTATCCTTCATGGAAAAGCTGCCTACATACGATCACCCAGAAACAGCTTTTTTTTTTTTTTTTTTTTTTAAAGTGTAGCTAAGACAGTATAATTTCACTTTCCTGTGGTACAAAATGCTTTCAGCGAAAAAACACAAACAAAACATTTTTGACGGCAGAACTTTCCTTCACCGAAAAAAATTGCAAGAACCTGCGCGTAGACATGCGGAAGGGTGTGTAGTGTGGTGTGTGTGTGTGTGTGGGGGGGGGGGGGGGGGGTGGGGGGGGGGGGGGGGGGGGGGGGGGGGGTGGGGGGGGGGGGGTTGGGGGGGGTGGGCGTGCCATGGGGGGTTGGGGGGGGGTGGGGCGGGGGGGGGGGGGGGGGGGGGTGGGGGGGGGGGGTGGGGGGGGGAGGGGGGGGGGGGGGGTGGGGGGGGGGGGGGGGGGGGGGGGGGGGTGGGGGGGGGGGGGGGGTGGTGGGGGGGTTGGAATGAGGAGAAAGGGAAGGAGTGGGAGGTATGGATGGGGGGGGGAGTGGGGGGGGGGGGGGTCGGGGGGGGGGGGGGGGGGGGGGGGGGCGGGGGTGGAGATTGTTAAAATCAAACTGATATAGCTTTGGTGTTTCATATTCGTAGACCAAACAGAGTATATAAACTATGAATCTGCGCTATTATCAATGTTATTTCTTTTTTCTCATATAAACCCGAGAATCCGTACAAGCAAAGCCAGCTAACAAACCAAACAAACATACATACAAAGAAATATCCGAGTGCTCATTTCTGGGAGGATTCAATTTTGTGATAAAATTAAACCACAGCTTTTTGAAAAAATAAATTATGTGTTTTTTTTCTGTGAGAGAAAAGAAAGCTCCTTTGGGGACTAAGGTGAAACGCTTGTAATCCGAAGGATTTTTCAAAATGGCTTTTTTTTTTTAGTATATTTTCCAGAAATAACTTTTTTTTTTTTTTTAAAAAGGAGAGATTTAATATACCTGGCAACTTAGTTTGTAAATGGGCTATTTTTTTTAAAATCATATCACTGAAGACATTCGTATGTCACACACACACAACACACACCACACACACACACACCACACACACACACACACACACACACCACACACCACACACACACTGCAAACCAATGGACGTTTATATCGACTTTTTCTTCGAACAGAGGAAATGTAAAGACATCACAACCAACAGCAAATCCTTTATCGGATAATAGGTTTTGCAAAACGAATATCTGTAACGGTACATACCCCGGGACCTAAACCTACCTACATAGGCCTCTCTGTACAAATCAAAAAGATTGGTATACCCCAACCCTTACCTTCTTTTTTTTTTATATATATATCATCGTTTCTGATAGCATATTTTATAGAATAACAGAGAACTGACAGCAGACCTGCTGAACCAGTTTTCCCCGCGTTTATTTTAAGGTTTGAAACGATGAGAGAGAGAGAGAGCGAGAGAAGAGAGAGAGAGAGAGAGAGAGAGAGAGAGAGGAGAGAGAGAGAGAGCACAGACACAGAGACGAAACCGAGACAGAAAGAGAGAGGAGGGGGGGGGGGGGGGGGGAAGGGAGGGAGTGAGACAAACAATACGACAGGATACAGAGACCAGAGACATAAAGAGAGAGAGAAAGAGAGGAGATTGAGAGCGAGAGAGAGAGAGAGAGAGAGAGAGAGAGCGAGAGAGAGAGAGAGGGTGGACAAAAGGGGACAGACAGATCACGACAGACACAGAGAACAGAGATAAGAGAGAGGACGAGAGACAGAGAGAGACAGAGAGAGAGACAGAGAGACAGAGACAGAGAGAGAGAGAGAGAGGTAAAAGAAATACAGAGCACAACGGACAGACAGACATATAGAACAGTGACCAAAAACAGATGAGAGAGAGAGAGGAGAGAGATGAGAGAGAGATAGAGAAGAGAGAGAGATCACAAAACAGAGACAGGCCCGAAACAGAGACAAAATCAGAGGAAGAGAGAGAGAGATAGAGAGAGAGAGCAGAGAGAGAGAGAGAGAGAGAGAGAGAGAGAGAGAGAAAATCAGAGACAGACCCGCCCCTCGCTCGTAGCCTATTACGGCCAGGGCCAAAGCCCGCCCGCCCAGCCCGCCCGCCTGTAACCAAAACAGCCCCTGACTCGGCGGCACGCCAGGGGAGAAGAAGGACACCCTTCAAGCCCCACTTCCGGTGCCCCCAGACCCAAAAACCTGCACAGAGAGTTGCTGATCACGTCCCTCCAATCAAACCAACCAACCAAACCGACGGACAGACGGGGACCCAACGCGCTTTTTTCTTCCTTTCTTTTCTTTTTTTTTTTTTTTTTTTTTTTTTTTTTTTTTTTTCCTTTTTAAGGTTGGCTCCGCGGGCAACCGTGTTTTGAAAAGAAATTCCAGACCAGAGAAGGGAGAGAGAGAGACAGAGAGAGAGAGAGAGAGGGAAAGGGAGGACAGAGAGAGAGAGAGAGAGGTGAGAGCCGAGAGCGAGAGAGGAGAGACAGAGAGACGAGAGAGAGAGAGAGTGAGAGGGAGACAGAGAGAAAGAGACAGCCCCGTTCTTCCTCCTTCCCCCCACCCCCTCGTCCGCCCCCTTCTCTCATCCCCCCTCCCCCCCCCCCCCCCCCCCCCCCCCCCCCCCCTCCAGGAAGAACGCAGGGAGAGGAAGGAAAGGAGGGCGGGGAAGGCTGAATGGATAAGTGTCTGGCATTATTGTCCAATCATCAGAGATGGAGCGTTCTGGAACCGACGAGCCCTGGAGAAAGTGTCAAGAGAGGTTTTTCTTTTCTTTTTTTTTTTTTTTTTTTTTTTTTTTTTTTTTTTTTCTTTCTTTAAAGAGGAATACGAGACATTTTACCCTGAAACCGTTTCAATTACGCCATTACTGCGCGTGTGCCTTGCACGAAAAAAGTGAAGGAGGACCCGCCCCTCTCGATAAGGGGGTGTGGGGGTGGGATGGGGTGTGGGGGGGTGGTAGTAGTAGTAGTAGTAGTAGTAGGATGGGGATGGGGGTTGAGAAAGTTGGGGTGAGGAGAGGGGCGAGTGGGGGGGGAGGGGGAGAAGTACGCAGAGATGGGGAGAAGAGGGTGAGTAGGGGTGTGTGGGGTGGGTGTGGGGTGTGGGTTGAGGGGGAAGGGGAAGTGGCGGATGATCGGTGGGTGGGGGACAAAAAAGTGTGGAAAGGGGACAGAAGGGGGGAGGGGGGAGGGGGGAAGAGGGCGAGTGCGAAGGGGTGGGACAGAGGGTGGACTGATGTAGGGGAAGGAGTAAGAGGGTGGGGGGGTGGGGTGGGGTGGGGTGGGGGGAGGTATTGATGCTGGGTTGATGTTGCTCACAGATGGACGAGGAGGGCACACAGCACTGGGGTTTGAATTTTGTTGTTGTTGTGTTGTGTTTTCTTTTCCTTTCTTCCTTTCTTTATTTCTTTTCGTTCGTTCTTCTTTTTTTTGTTGTTGTGTTTCTTCTCTCTATCGTTCCACCTTACTTCTTTCTCTTCTTTTCCTTTGCCATCTTTGTTTGCCTGTTTTCTGTCATTCCGGGACCTGGTTTTACAGCTCTCAGAAAAAGTCTTTTTCTTTTTCGTTTTTTTTTTTTTTTTCTTTCTTTTTTCTTTTCTTTCTTTCTTTCTTTTTTTTTTTTTTTTAAAGGAAACCGAAAATTGCGGTTTTAACACGAGTGTTAGCAGTTTTAGTTTTGTGATGAACTTTCTTTCTTTCTGTACCCTCTCTCTCTCTCTCTCTCTCTCTCTCTCTCTCTCTCTCTCTCTCTCTCTCTTCTCTTTTCCTTTGTGTTTTGGTTTCTTTCTTTCTCTCTTTTTCTTTTTCCCTTTGTTAATTTTTTAATCAAAATTTCTTTCGATCACTCTTTTCTTCCACTGTTTCTTTAGGTCTGTGTCTGTCTGTCTGTCTGTCTGTCTGTCTGTCTCTCTCTCTCTCTCTCTCTCTCTCTCTCTCTCTCTCTCTCCTCTCTCTTGATTCTTTACTTTTGTACATTCTTTGCCTCCCCTCCGTTTAAAATATTTTTTTCGTCTAATTCTTAAAGTGTAGGAACTTCCATTTTCGTGACAGGAAAGGGGTAAAAGTGATGGAACAACGTGCGTGCGTGCGTGCGTGTGTGTGTGTGTGAGAGAGAGAGAGAGAGAGAGAGAGAGAGAGGAGAGAGAGAGAGAAGAGAGAGAGAGAAAGAAAGAGAGAGAGAGAGAGAGGAGAGAGAGAGAGAGAGAGAGAGAGAGAGAGAGAGAGAGAGAGAGAGAGAGAGAGAGGGGTTACAGCAACAAAACTAGAAAGTGTAGGTGCGGCAAGTCCACCTGGCAGACGTGGCAAGGAAAGCAAAACAAGGTTTGCCCTTCGTCTGTTAGGAGCTTCCAAGATTCGAACCCGGAACCTTTCACGTACGTAAATCTCACAACCCAGTTACCACACAGCTATCGCTCCCATGCATGGATTGTGTAGAAAGGTGGCCTCTGCGGCTGACACACTCGCGCTGTGAAAGCCAGAGAATTTCCGAGTTCGTGTTTCGAGAGTCTTACACACCACAGGTTTCTCTCTTTTTTTTTAAAATCTGTTATGCTTTTTTTTTTTTTGTTTGTTTTGTTCTTTTTTGCTTTTTGTTTTTTCTTTTCTTTTCTTTCTTTTTCTTTTATTTATTTTTTTTCGGTCCTTTTCCCCAGTGAACCTCAATTGTTGGACTGAGCGCTAGCCTTTCCTGTGAGGCAATCGTTGTGTGGCACCACAGTCTAGGCCCTGATTACTAATCGGACGGGGAGACAACTCAAAAAGTAATGGCTACTAGCTGAAGGACGAAATAAACTCATTGAGGTCAAGTCATTTGTCCTGCGCACGTAACAAACAATGGTCAGGATCACGAACGCAAAATGTGACCCTTGCCATGATGCCCGCGCCCAGCTGAAGGAAATTGATAAGCTGGAAGAAAATAATAGGGATCCGGAATTTTTTTTTTTTTTTTTTTTGGTAACGTGTGCATGCGTGTGCACGAATTAACTAATATTTTAGATGTAATGAATAGTGCTCGTTGTTTTTGTTTCATTCAAACGAAAAACATACACATGAAATCAAGTGAAAAATTCAAAAAAAAAAAAAAAAAAAAAAAGAAAGCAACTTTGAAAACTGTTTTTTACGTCGATTTAGTGACGAGTTCCAGTTGTGCTGCTGGCTGGATTGGTTAAGGCCCACAACAGGCGAGATGCTTCTTCTTCGTACACTCTAGACAGGAAGCCCAGAGGCCTTGCAGAGATCCATGCAGCTTTCTGCCTCATCCATGCGTCGGCAGGCAGGCCAGGTCTCGCTGCTCTTAGCTTTTGACGCGTTGGACGGTCCTGCAGGAAGGGGTTTCACAGTCAAACAAGCCGAAGTCGGATGTGCTGGTCCTGACTTTCCAGGGTACATAACGGCAGCACGAGGCATCGCCACTCAGATGACAGGCGATATGCGATGGATACCGGGAGCAGCGTGCGTTCGTTCAGCGCGTGTGAAATAGTCCACTGCAAGCTCTGGCGAATTTCTGTCGTAAAAAAAATCATTTGAGCCGAAACTAAAACAAACAAACAAACAAACAAAATGTCAGTAATCTAACGTCATGCTATGATGATGCACGCTCTCCCTGGGGAGATCCTCCAGAATTCTAGAAACAGAAAGTTGTGAACATGAAGTTTAACTACCATGCCATGCCATACAACACAACACAAACACAATTCGATGTTTAGGTGGCCCTCCGACCTCCTATTTATTTTTTTTTTTCCACGTTTCCCTTGTCATTTTTTTTTTCAAAAGATGGGTTCTCCATCTTCCTTCTTTTCTACGATGCCATACGATATTATGTAATGCAATACCATCATACAATCGTCTCCCACTTCCCTGAATACAACACAATGGAATACAAGTCGTCTACGGAGTCAATTGTCCACGCACGTTCAGATGTAGAATACTATTATTATTATCAAAAGAAAGAACAACAGGAGGAGAGAAGGGAAGAGTAGAAACGGAAGAAGAAATTAAAAAAAAGGAAGAAAATGAAGAATGATAAGGACAGGATAATGATTATGTCGCGGTAGAAGTAGTGGTAGTAGTAGCAGCAGCAGCAGCAGCAACAGAAGCAGCAGCGTTAGAAGAAGATAAGGAAGAAGAATTAAGTGGAAGTAGAAGTAGTTGTAGTAGAAGCAACAGCAGCGGCGGCAGCAGCGGTAGAAGGGAAAGAAGAAGAAGAAGAAGAAGAAGACGATGACGATGAAGAAGAAGATGAGGAGGAGGAGGAGCTGGACGAGGAGGAGGAGGAGGGAGAAAAACAAGAACAAGAACAAGATGATATTGATGATTAGGGGAAGTAGGAGGAGGGAGATGTTGAAGTTGTTGTTGTTGTTGATGATGATGATAATGATGATGATGATGACGATGACGACGACGTCGACGACGATGAAGACGACGACAACAATGATAAAACGATGCCAACGATAATGTAAAATGAAAAAAAATTATATATAGAAAGGGAAAAAGAAGAGAGGGAGAGAGAGAGAGAGGAGAGAGAGAGAGAGAGAGAGAGAGAGAGAGAGAGAGGAGAGAGAGAGAGAAGAAAATCTTACCATCTCCAACCATGGCAACACTGAGGTCCACATCTGTCAAGAAAAGTTGAAACCTGCGACTCTTAGGGGACTGGAACCTTGGACGGTATACAATGAATGGGAGACAGACGAAACCCACAGGGGACTCCGGGAGAATGGAGGATGGAGCTGGGGAGAGAGAGTTGGGAGTGGTGGAGGATCGGGGTGGAGGGACTCCAGTGTGGAAAGATGACAAAAAAACTGTCTCTCCGTTGAGAGGAGGGAAACGGGTGGGGGGCGGGGTTTAAGAAAGATTCGGGGTGGGAGGGTGGCGGAAGGAGTGAGGGAGCTGATGAGGTGGGGAAGCTGACTGTTTAAGGGTTGAACGGGTTCATTGCATGCCTCCCGTGCGCCATGCTTTTTTTCTTTTTTTGTTTTTTTGTTGTTTTTTTTTTTTTTGGGGGGGGGGGGTGGTGGTGGTGGGTGGTGGTCACTTTTTTTGGCCATTCATTTATTTACAAATATTCATTTGAAATACTCTTCAGTTGCAAAAGTTTTTTTTTTTTTTTTTTTTTTTTTTTTTTTTTTTTTGGTCAATTTTTATTTTTTTATCGAAGGTAAAACTGTTGGGAAACATTTGAGGCATCCAGTTGTATTCTTTCAACTTGCGAATGTTTCTTTTTTTTTTTTTTAATCTGACCTAAGTATGATAGTGATTGTTAGGAAGGTTTGCGCATTCAGAATTTAATTCATGATGATAATGGTGATGACGACGACGACGCAAGAGAGAGAGAGAGAGAGGAGAGAGAGAGAGAGAGAGAGAGAGCTTACACACGCGTACGCGAGTTGTGGAATGAGCGACGAAAAAAAAAAAAAAAAAAAGCTATGAATCCTAAGATTTCAGCGAGCAGTAAAACAAGTAGGGTACCTCTTTGCTCCCCTAGAAAAACCTAATACAGAGTAACTTTTGTTCAAGACTGGCACAGCCTTTTTAAACTTGAATAAAGTCGGACAAAACACAAAGACGAACAATCTGATAGTAGGGGAAAACAAGTGCAGGCCAATAATAATAATGACTTGGCAAAGATTTAAAAACGTAATGGGAACATACAACTAAGAAAATATATCACAAATATGTAAACTCTTCACTAGCTGCATGAGAGAAACAATCGTAATCCCTCTTGAAGACAGATCTATTTGTATTGCCTGCTCCTAGGCCGTCTGCTGGATCGGACTCATCAGAGAGACACGGCTGATTGCGTCTGTGTTCCTGGCGTCAAACAGAGACCACACCCACAGTCCATAATACCGTGGTGTTCTCACCACCAAGGGTTGCAAAAAGAATCCAACCAACAGCCCCCAAAGCAGCCAGCGAAAGATAGTAATGAAAGAAAACGAAAATGTGGGGGAGGTGGGGAAATGTGTTGCTGAAAACTAAAGACATTGGGCAAACAGTATAAAATGCAGGGGACAATCTTTGAGCCTACGCGCCTGAGGATCCCCCAACCCAAGGATGCAAGGAGGAGAGTGGACGACAGTAACGAAAAGACAGAAAAAAAAAAAGGCGTTATGCATGTCTGTCTGTCTGCGTGTGTGAAGCTCCCTGTAAGAGAGCACACATACAGAAGAAGAAGGAGAGGAGGAAGACGGAGAAGCTGACAATCTAATACGCACCTAAGGAAAAACACACACACACACACACACAACACACACACACACACACACCACAACACACACGTACACATGCGCGTGGGTGTGTGTGTCTCCCCCCCCCCTCCCCCCCCCCCCCCCCCCCCCCCCCCCACACACACACACACCCCACCGCACGCACGTACACCCCTACAACCGCACGCGTAGAACGTATACGTACTCACGCTCTCTCATCTCTCTCTCTCTCTCTCGCTCTCTCTCGTCTCTCCTCTCTCTCTCTCTCTCTCACACACACACACACACACACACACACACACACACACACACACACACACACACACACACACACGCAGGCGCGCGCGCACACACACACACACACACACACACACACACACACACACACACACACAACGCTTACATACACACACGCTTACATACCCACACGCTTAACACACACACCACACACACACACACCACACACACACACACACACACACACAACACACACCACACACACACCGCTAACACACACACCCACACACACACACACACACACAAACACCACACCACACACACACACACATCATCATCACATCACATCACATCATATCACATCACAATCACACACGAGTCCCCTTTCTCGGAACGGAACAGAACAGCAACCCTCACCATCTCATTACACGCTAAATTCCTCAGTTTCCTCAGAGTTGTTTCAACTCTCCGCTCCGCCTTATTACAGCAAGCACCCGGCAGACGACGACGACTACGACGACGACGACGACGACGCCGCCACAGGGGCAACAGATGGATTTGGAAAACCATGTTTACCACTTTACTCCTCGTGTTTGAGAGGAAGAAGGGAAGGAACGGGTAGTAGGAGTAGGAGTAGGAGTAGAAGAAGTAGGAGTAGAAGTAGAGGCAAACAGAAGGAATGGATAATGGACGGCTTCTCCGTATCGCAAGAAAAACTGGGCAAAAATGTTTCTGGGACAGAAATGGAGCCAGGCAGAAGGGGGGGGGGGGGGGGGGGGGGGGGGGGGGAGGGGGGGGGGGGGAGGGGTGGCTGGGGGGGGGGTATGGGGGTTGGAGGGAGGGTGGGGGGGGTGGGGAAAGAGTCTTAATGCCATGACAGTATCTGGGATTTGGGAAACAGTTAAGCAGCGCTGGTTCCGATCAAAGGCGGGCGAGGAGAGCGGTGTTTATACAGGTTCCCCTGATTGCTTCAAACTCGGGAGTCTGGTCGAACGCGGCGGAGGTAAACAATCTCTCGAGGACCAGAGAAACAACATAAATCTCTGGAGTGGAGACGAGGGAAGAGAGAGAGAGAGAGAACTACTGGGAGAAGTATGTGGGGGTGCTGTGTCGTGGTGTGTGTGTGTGTGTGTTGTGTGTGTGTGTGTGTGTGTGTGTGGGTCGTGCGTATGTGTGTGTGCGTGTGTGTGTGTGTGTGTATGTGGTGTGTGTGTGTGTGTGTGTGTGTGTGTGGTGTGTTGTGTGGTGCGTGCGTGTTGTGTGTGAGGGGAGAGCAGGTGGGGGTGTTGGAGGTGGGGGTGAATGGTGCGTGGTGGTGGGAAAGTTGGGGTGGGGAGATTGGGGCCAGGGGCAGGCACGCACACGCATGCGCGCACACACAGATACACATACACATACGTACACCACACACACACACACAACACACACACATACACACAACACACGCACGCACGCAACGCATACACACACACACACACACACACACACACCCACACACACACACACGCACACATACATTTGCGTGCGCGGCAGAGGGAGAGAGAGTTTGGGAAGGAGGGTGAGAGAAGGGGTGGGGAGAGAGAGGGATGAAGGATGGAAGGGTAGGGGAAGGAAAGTGAGGGAGGAAAAAAAAGACAGAGAACACCGAAATTGATAGAAGAAATGATGACTGTGGTGGGCGCGACATGAAAGGGGAAAGCGGGGGGGGGGGGGGGGGGGGGGGCGGAGGGGGCGTAGTAGGGAGTGAGTTGATGAGGCAAGATAGCCTAAGGAGAGAGACGGCGGGTGGCTAATGGCGAGAGAACGAGAGAGGAGAGGAGGAGAGCGAGAGGGAGCGAGAGAGAGACGAGTGAGGAGAAAGGAGGGAAAGAAAACAAGAAAAGGACGAAGAAAAGTCGGACAGTCGTCCCATGGAACTAACAGCCTTGGTCTTAGTGAGGCTAATACTTTTTCCCAGTAAAGGAAAAATGAAGTTTGAGTGAGTCCGAAAAAACATCTTCAGCCTTTGTTTGTTGGTTCCATTTCTTTTCTATTTTTTTTTTTTTTTTTTTTTTTTGCACATGATAAAGTTAAGTCCCCGTTCCCTCCCTACCCTACCCCTGCCAACCACAAACCCCTTCTTCCCATCCTGACACACACCTTACACTCACTTACGCAACGCAACATGCGCGCACGCGGCGCGCAACGCACACACACACACACACACACACACACACACACACACACACACATACACACACCCACACATCACAAAGACGCACCTGTACACAAAGAGGCCGGCTTTCTTTTATCTGTGAAAAGTAGTCTCTCGGCCTTCTCAATCCCACTCTCCAGCCCCCCTGTCCCATTCCGCCCACCCCAACCACCACCCCCCCCCCCCCCCCCCCCCCCCCCCCCCCCCCCCCCACCCCACCCCCCCACCCCCCCCCCCCCCCCCCCCCCCCCCCTTCCGCCCCAACCCCCAACCCCAAACTTACCCCCCCCCCCACCCCCCCCCCCCACCCCCCCCCCCCACCCCCCCCCACCCCCCCCCCCCCCCCCCTTCCCCCACAATCCTCTTCTTTCCACCTTTCTCCCACTACACTTTCTTCTTGCTCGGACTTCTTCTTCCTTGTCCTGCTTCCCGTCCCTAAACTCTCTCTCTTCTCTCTCTCTCTCTTCTCTCCTCTCTCTCTCTCTTCTCTCTCTCTATCTCCTCTCTCTCTTTTCCTGCCCATCATCACCGCCTCAATCCCCCTCTCCTTCCACCCCGCCAACCCCATCCCACCTCACCCATTCCCCAATCCGTCCCCTCTCTTCCTCATGTCCTCCCCCCCCCTCTCTCTCTTCTCTCTCTCTGTCTCTCCGTCTCTTCCTCGTCCCCCAAATCCCTAATTTCTTCTTTCTGGTGTCGTGTCCCTGCTCTCTGTAGTTTCCGATCGCGTTCCCTGCTTTTTCTGCACTCTTTTGTCTAGAGAAGGGAGGGGGGCGGGCCGCGGGCCTTTTCTTTTCCCACGTTTTAGTAAACGTTTTCGGGTTTTTTTTCCCCCCTAATCCGTTCACCTCCTCGTGTTGTTATCTGTCTGTCCTGTCTGGTCGGTACGGTCTGATCTCTTTCTCTCTTCTATCTCGATTTTGTTTTGTCTGTCTGTATGTTATTATGTCTGTATCTATATCTTCTCTCTCTCTTCTCCTCTCTCCTCCTCTCTCCTCTCTCTCCTCTCTCTCTCTTTCTCGTCTCAATGCTCCCTTACTATATCGTGTGCGTTGCCTAACGCACCCGTATCTGTCTTTGTCAATTTTTTTTTGTGTGTGTCGTGTTTGTGTGTGTGGTGTGTTGTGCGTTTTTGTGTGTGTGCGTGTTGTGTGTAATTGTGTGCGTGGTTTGCTGGTGTTCACGTCTCGTTTGGTGTTCCTGTGTCGTACCTATGGTGTCTCTTTGAGTCGTGTTCGTTCCTATGCGTGCGTGTGTGTATCTCTCAGTGTGTAATAATCCTCTTGCGCGTTCACTCTCATCCCTCCAACTCTCTCTCTCATCTCTATCTCTCATCCTCTCTCTCTTCTCTCTATCCTTCTCTCTGTCTGCATCTCTTCCTGCTATCTCTCTGTAATAACGCTATGTCTATCTCTCTAGCTATCTCATCCTCTCTTTTTGGACTCTCGTCTGTCCTGACTGTCTTCGCGGCACTCTCTCTCTCCCCGCCTCTCGTCTCTTGTCTGTCTCCCTCTGTCCTGTTCTGTCTGTCTCATCTCTCTCTCTCCTCTCTCTCTCTCTCTCGCTTCTTCTCTCTCTCTATCTCTCTCCTCATGGTGTTTCAGATTTCCTCCTTGCAGTCACCTCACTTGCAACACCACTCTCTCGTTGTGATATTTTAGTTTCGTGAAGATGGATTGGGAAAATAAATGCCAATGCCTAAATCTCAATCGTTTGACTGAATCAAGACCCCCTATCACCCCTCCCTGTGTGTGTTTGTGTGTGTGGTGTGTGTGTGTGTGTGGTGTGTGTGTGTGTGTGTGTGTGTGCTTATGCGCTTACGCCCTTTGAATAAATCATAACATTTTCTTCACAGATAGGCAGGACAGACAGACAGACAGACAGAACATTGATGCATACGTGCGCACGGAGAGAGAGGGGAGAGAGACAGACAGACAGGACAGACAGACAGACAGAAAGGGTTTGGGGGGGTGGTGGGGGTTGAACGGGGGGGGGGGGGGGGGTCAAGAACGGTCACTAGTACCTCCTTCAAAGCGTGCTTTTCACACACACACACACACACCCACACACACACACACACACCACTCTCTCTCTCTCTCTCTCTCTCTCTCTCTCTCTCTCTCTCTCTCTCTCCCCAGGTCTTTCACATATGATATCCTCTCTTCGTTCGGCCCGACAGTTCCCTCCTCCCCCTTCAGTCTCTTATCTCAGAGGCCACCCTCAAACTTTCCCCTCGCCGCCCCCTCTCGTCAACTGCATAGATACTACCGAGCCGCGACCTCAACTGGAGTTGGCAATGTCGCCTGCCAGCGGTTTTTCGCGTGTGCTTGTCTGTTTGATACGTTAGTTTGCTCTGTCCGTTCTTCATTGGTTCGTTCGTCAGTCAGTCAGTCAGTCAGTCAGTTTAGTCAGCCAGTTAGTTAGTTAGTCAGTAAATAAAGTCAGTGAAAATGTGGGTGAGAACGGGGGTAGTTAGTGAATGTGTGAGTGAAGAGTGAGTGAGTGAGTGAGTGAGTCAGTCAGTCAGTTAAATGATTACTTAACTCTCAAAGTGTTAAACTCGTATGTAGACGATCAACATTTTTACACACACACAGAGAGAGAGAGAGAGAGAGAGAGAGGTCTTAATAATTTTTTGTATCACTTATTCGCAAAAGAAAGGTAAATCTTTTTCAATGCCCCGTTACGGTAATTCAATTCTTCGCCCATTTCGCGTGTTTGTTTGCAACGACGATTCGACAATTGATATTAAACACACTGTGTTCGCTTGTTTTTCAATTATGATTTCACGTAATATTCTACTCGCCATGATAATGAACATAATCTCAGTTTTCGGGGTAACTTAACATTACATGTATCTCTTCAAAACGCTTTCACAATGATCGATGCCCCCCCAACCCCCTCCCTCACCCGTTTCCTCGCATGTATGCCCCATTACACTGTATTGTTGTGTATTTTACTGTGTTGTATTTGTAACATATTGCATCGAATGGTGTTGCCGTTTGCATTGCATTTTGCGGCGGAACTCCTAATTAGTATTCATTAATACAAACAAATTTTTCTCAGTGCGAAAATCAGAGTGCTTTCCCCTGAGGACTGAGCATTGTCACACAGTTCACCCCCCCCCCCCCCCCCCCCCCCCCTGTCATTTATTTATTTATCTATTGGTTTATGTTATACTGTTTGCGTTTTCTCTCTTTATTCTCCAGAGCGAATTTTTTGTTTTAGTATATGGTTCAGACTTTATGGATTGGGATCGATGGATCAGGATCGAACAGCGGAACAAGAATCGTTCGGCAAGATCAGATATACACGTCGAAACGGGGAGGGGGCAGGGTGACTCACTGCTTCACTTCATATCAGCAGTTACTTCCCTTTATGGGGGGATTGTGTTCAGATTATTGATAAGCTCAGCGCAAACTTTCCTCCGAAAATGAACACTTTGAAGTTACTATTATGGAGTCAGACTTGTTTTATGTGATGATATGTTTTGTTATGAAATACTAAAAATTTTCGGGGCAGGTTACTCTTTCACTGTTACTGTTAAGGGTGAGATTTACGTCCTATTGGCCTGAGGCCCTTAAGGACAAGTTCCTGCAGACATATGTCTACATCTTTTTTGACTCTTTCACCGTAGTCACGGTATTATTGACAACATCAGTACAGACTTTCCACTGAACAATTTCAAGCTGCTGTTCAGAAATCGATAAGAATATACGAAGTATTTTATTCTTATGAAGTATTCAAGCTTACCTTTTTTTTTATATCACATTGGTTTTTATTTTCATTTTTATTTCATTTACTTATTCATTATTACATATACATCTCTTTTGCAAGTTCTGTTTAGAACAAAAAATACAAGGGGAAAAACTAATTCGGTCCGCGGAACAATTACTTCCCCTGGCGGGAAATGCCGTCACTAGTTGAACTGACTCCAGGGGCAGATTCAAGATTCGTTCGACCTTGAAGATGGAAGGGGGAGGGGGGGGAGGGGGGGGGGTGTCTGCGCTATCCAGAGCGCCCGTTTACTCATCCTTGTTACCAGAACGACTTACGAGTTCAATCCTCGATAGAAGGTCCAGGGGGCATAGAGGATTCAATGCGACCAAAGTGCTTTAAAACAAATGAAACACGAGAATAAACGTTAAAAAAAACAGAGAGAGAGAGAGGAGAGAGAGAGAGCGGGAGGAGAGAGAGAGAGAGAGAGGGAGAGTTCTATTGCTCTATGTACACTTTCCTGCTTGATCAGCTTCGCTGGCTTCGGCAGCGTTTTATTTTTGTTTGCTTTTGTCTTAGATGAGAAAAAACAACACCACCACCACCCCAAGTAATAAATAAATAAGTAAAAAGAAAATGTATGAACACACAAAGGTAAAAAAAAAAAAAAAAAAAAAAAACAAATAGAACAAATGAAGGAAACAAATAAAATAAAGATTAATAAATAAATAAGTAACAAACAAACAGATAACTTATTAACTATAAAAAAAAAATAATAATAATAACAAATTTCTCTCGTGAAAAAGAACAGATATTTTCGTGGCGTTGTCATATTCAGACACTCGCCACAAAAAAAAAAAAAAAAAAATCAACTCAGGCTGGCCCAAGAACATCACTTGAAAAAGCGGGGAAGAGTGCCGACATTCAAACTGAAAGCAAGCCAAACCCGGAAAGGTCAAATCACCGAACAACCTGAAGTCTTGTGAATCAGGTGGCAGCGAGTCATGTCTCGCTTCTTATTCAACTAACACGTACTTGTGTGCTCGCGCTGGACCAAAGGCTCTTCAGTGAGGCCCAGTAATTTGCATCATGTCATGGACTTTTGAGAGTGTTCTGTCCGCGCTCTCCCCCACCCCCACCCACCTCCTCTCCCACCTTCCTTTTTTTTTTTTTTTTTTGTATTAGAAAAATGAAATTCATCTCGCAAAATCATTCATTTCATAATCCTTATAGAGTTGCATCACCGGTTAGAAGAACGGGTTCCGGACGAAGCGTGTTCGGCGGTTGAAATTTTGAATCATCATCATCATCATACTCATCTTCTCATCATCATACTCATCTTCTTCATCATCATGATCATCTTCATCATCATCATCATCATCATCATCATCATCATCATCATCGGTTTTTCTTAAAATTGTTATATTATTATCATTATTGTTGTTTATTGTTGCTACTACTGCTACTGTTGCTGTTGTTGTTGTGGTATGAATATCATTATCATTATATTTTTTGTTGTCGTCGTCGTCGTCGTCATCATCATCATCATTTTACTTTCATGATTATTATCATTGTTGTTGTTGTAGAACCTCCGTCTTCTTATCATTATTGTTACTATTATCAGCATCACCATCATTATTACTAATATTCTCATTATCACAATTACTGTTCGTGTTGTCATTTTCATCACTGTTATTGTTATCTGGTCATCATTATTAATATTAACATTATTATCATCATTATCTTCATCACTGCTATCATCATCGTTATTATCATTGTCTATTATATGTTATATTGTTGTTGATTATTATATCATTATTGTTGTTGTTGTTGTTAACAGTATTATTATTACCATTATTATCATAATTATTATTATCATTGTTATCATCATTATGATTTATTATCATCATTATTATTGTCGCCGTCGTTATTGTTATAATTCTTGTTGTTTCTGTTGTTATCGCTGTTGTTCTTAACATCATTGTTAGTGTTATTCTCATCGTTCAGCGTTAATATTATCATCAGTGTCACCTTTATATAATAATAATTATTATTATTATTATCATTATTTCTGTTATTGTTGTTGTCGTTAATATTACTATTTTTACGATCATTATTATCATCATCATCATCATATATTACTGTTGTTGTGTTATCATCATCATCATCATCATCATCATCATAGCATCATTGCCGTCGTCGTCGTTGTTGTTGTTGTTGTTGTTGTTGCTGCTGTTATTGTATTGTTTTGTTGTTGTTGTTGTCGTTGTGTTTGTTCTTGTCGTCGTCGTCGTCCGTCGTCGTCGTCGTGGCTGTCGTTCACTGCGTTGTTGGAACTCTCATGCAGGACGGTCGACGGGATGCAACGAAGAACGTTCACTGGATCTGAGCATCAAACATGGTCCTTCTGGTGCAGAACTGGACTTCAGGCTACAGTCGACGGCCTGTCCACCTGCCCTTTGCTTCCCTTGT
>JADBJO010005643.1:105238-155950 GCA_016801955.1 Conus betulinus | reverse complement strand
AGGTTGCCAGGAAACGTAGGAGATTTCACAACAACAACCACCAAGGGTCAACGCACCGACATCAAAAAAATGATACAGCAACTAAAAGACGGAGCAAAGGAAGAGGAAATGATCGATGATCACGGCATTGATTACCTCTCAAGGAAAAAACTACTAAGAGATGCAATCAAAGATTTGCAGAATGACAAAAATCAAGAAAAAATGCTTCAGAAATTTGACGACGGAAGACTCAAACCATGGCAAAAGAAAGCTCTCGGACGCCTCATCAACCAAAACGACAGAAAGATACTTTTCATTATAGATGAAAAGGGCAACACCGGAAAGACATGGCTCAGCAAGTATCTCGTCTTCAAGTACGGAGCATTTTATACCAACTCCAGCTCGTACAACGACGTAATGTATGCATATGGCCAGCAGCAATTCGTAGTCTTTGACTTGTGCCGTGCAACCGGCCACAATATCAACTATAAAACCATGGAAAGTATGAAGAACGGAATAGTATTCTCAAAAAAATATGAGAGCACAATGCGAACCTTCGAAGAACCAAAAATAATCGTCATGATGAACAACTACCCAGAACTTGACAAGTTGTCAGACGACCGATGGGAAATAACAACCCAGATGATCTCCAGGCAGAAGTGGACGCAAGATCAGCAAGAAAAAGAACATTGCACGAGAGAAATCCAGCACTTCAACAAACCCTACAAGAACAACTGCAAAGCGGCAAAAAACCATGGACGCAACAGCGACTCATCACACAAAGATGACCAAAGCCAGCACATCCATCATGGATAAATACTCTGAATACGACGACGTCGAACACGCCACACCGGGACCATCAGACACACAACAATCCGTTCTACAATTCGTTGAAACTGAACAATTACCACATGACATACAACAAAATTTCGATGAACTCATGGCCTTCATAGAAAATGACAGTGACTTTGATGACATGCCAACGCTCACCAGAGAAGAGCCAATCACTGCTTAAAAAGCAAAGACTTTCGTTTCCAGTTCAAATTTTTATTTGCATGCCAATAAAAGAAAGTTTCCAGTTAAAATCATGTGTGGTCTGACGACGTAAGAATGATATTACTACGTAATAGACACATGTTTTAATCACACACAACTTTCATAAAATTAACACCTAACTAGGTAACCATAGCAACATAATTATAAATAACTTGGCCCAAAGAGTTTACAAACATCGGGCCAGGCCAAAAAACCTTGGACCTCATTAATATGCAAAATGTCAAAGTTCGCTAACGTTTCTTCCCCTCGGCGACCGCATCACCTCCTAACCCACCACACCTCCGAAACGTAGCTCAACCGATCAACTGCTCCCATTCATTTACTGCAAATGCAACAGGATTTTCTTCTGCTGTTTCATCAGGCATGACCTGTTGTAGATTTACACTTAGACTCATAGCACCTTCTCCTGATGTTCCAGACACGGATCCAGAGATTTCTATAGGATCCAAGCCACGCAAGATGCCGGTCTTGGTACTCCGAGTATGTCGACCAGTAGGCGGAGATGGATCCTCCAGAGCGATGTTCTTTGACAAGAACCCAGTGTGGCGCCACCACGAGTAAACACGAAGCTCGCCGTCCAGTATCAGATGGTCGTGCTCACCTTTTGCGAGCCAGGCTTTGTTCGAAAGCAAATCTGGAACAATCCAGCAACCAGGGTTTCTCTGATACAAATGATTGTGTTCTTTATCTCCAAGTTTTCCATCATGCAGAACTCCAAGACCAGCTGAGTGAAGGAATTCTTGAATATTCCTATTATTTGTTGCTTCAAAATCACCATTCTCCCAGCCAGTATAACCTGACCATGGCTTTCCTTCAGCATCCACTCTTGGATTGGTGAAACGAAGAGTATTCTTCGTGATTTTGTACTGAGACAACACAAATGGTTTCTTTACAGTCATCCACCGAAAAGGGATGGATGCGTCCAGAGGGTCATGAAGCTTCGGTTTCTTGCCCATATTTTGTCTGCTACTCGTTTGCTGAATCCAATTATCTTTTACGAAGGCCATTTTTACAGACCTAACATCTCTGATAAAAATTGCTTGCCAGCATTCATTTGTGTTCTTTTCAATATTCTACGTGGATAATACACCACTTTGTATCCTCGAAAGTAATGTCGAGGATACAGGTTCCAGATTGAAGACTTCATGTCCACTGTTGCGTCGTTGTCAGGCAGACATTTCTGATTGCTTGGACATAGCAATTCAAATCCAGATTACTCACACTGCCTGAAGAATCTACTTTCCAAGTAAATACTAAATCTTTATTCTCCTTCCGTACAAAACATTGATTCCTATACAAATTCAAACGTCGAGCTTGGCGTTTGTGGGCAATGGCACGACGTTTTCGCCTCCATCGACGGAGCCGTAGCCAGGTGTTGATCCTAGGGACATTGGCACGACGTCGAAGCCACCAGGCAACCATACGCCCGCCAGGGCGGTAGTTTCGACAGCGACCAACTCGTCGAACTGTCCGTCGAATCCCTTTTCCTGACATTTGTTTTTTGCCGCGCAGCATCCCATTTCTAGTACGATTTGTTCGTCTACGAAAACGACGAAATACCATCCTTCACCTTCAAAATTTTCAACTCAAATGACCTCAGACCAACAAACATATACTATTTATAGAATCCGGCCCATAGTCTTGGCCTGGACTGACGTTAAAAAAGTCGTCGGGCCAATCTATTTTTAGAACAACACACAAATATTAAGTATTGCGATTAAAGATATAAAGAATAATCGAGAGCATTTATCTTGAAACCGTTATGACGTCAAAACAAAATTACGTACATGACACTTCTGACACTTAATGACGTATCATGACATATACAAAAAAAAATGACGACACACGCATGCGCGGTAACACTTCAGCGCGCTGCGGTCGTCATTTGCATCAAAACTTTCAGAGAGAAAGGACGTATCTCAGATACTCTCACTACACCTTCCAAGATGGCGGAAACGACCCGCGATCCAAAGGCGAAACATTGGGTTTTCACCCTCCACGATTATACAGATGACCATCAAGAAACACTGAAAAATTTTGCTAACAGCACACGAGTCCAATACATGATATATGGACACGAATTAGGAGCGCAAGGAACAACTCGTCACCTTCAAGGTTACTTCCAGGCGAACGGCAGACTCCGATTCACACAAATAAAAAAAAAATCTCCAGCTACCCACAATTCATCTCGAGGTTGCCAAAGGAAACGCCGAGCAGAATAAAAGCTACTGCACGAAAGAAGACACTGCAGACTATGTGGAAATAGGAGATTTCACAACAACAACCACCAAGGGTCAACGCACCGACATCAAAAAAATGATACAGCAACTAAAAGACGGAGCAAAGGAAGAGGAAATGATCGATGATCACGGCATTGATTACCTCTCAAGGAAAAAACTACTAAGAGATGCAATCAAAGATTTGCAGAATGACAAAAATCAAGAAAAATGCTTCAGAAATTTGACGACGGAAGACTCAAACCATGGCAAAAGAAAGCTCTCGGACGCCTCATCAACCAAAACGACAGAAAGATACTTTTCATTATAGATGAAAAGGGCAACACCAGAAAGACATGGCTCAGCAAGTATCTCGTCTTCAAGTACGGAGCATTTTATACCAACTCCAGCTCGTACAACGACGTAATGTACGCATATGGCCAGCAGCAATTCGTAGTCTTTGACTTGTGCCGTGCAACCGGCCACAATATCAACTATAAAACCATGGAAAGTATGAAGAACGGAATAGTATTCTCAAAAAAATATGAGAGCACAATGCGAACCTTCGAAGAACCAAAAATAATCGTCATGATGAACAACTACCCAGAACTTGACAAGTTGTCAGACGACCGATGGGAAATAACAACCCAGATGATCTCCAGGCAGAAGTGGACGCAAGATCAGCAAGAAAAAGAACATTGCACGAGAGAAATCCAGCACTTCAACAAACCCTACAAGAACAACTGGCAAAGCGGCAAAAAACCACGGACGCAACAGCGACTCATCACACAGAGATGACCAAAGCCAGCACATCCATCATGGATAAATACTCTGAATACGACGACGTCGAACACGCCACACCGGGACCATCAGACACACAACAATCCGTTCTACAATTCGTTGAAACTGAACAATTACCACATGACATACAACAAAATTTCGATGAACTCATGGCCTTCATAGAAAATGACAGTGACTTTGATGACATGCCAACGCTCACCAGAGAAGAGCCAATCACTGCTTAAAAAGCAAAGACTTTCGTTTCCAGTTCAAATTTTTATTTGCATGCCAATAAAAGAAAGTTTCCAGTTAAAATCATGTGTGGTCTGACGACGTAAGAATGATATTACTACGTAATAGACACATGTTTTAATCACACAAACTTTCATAAAATTAACACCTAACTAGGTAACCATAGCAACATAATTATAAATAACTTGGCCCAAAGAGTTTACAAACATCGGGCCAGGCCCAAAAAACCTTGGACCTCATTATATATGCAAAATGTCAAAGTTCGCTAACGTTTCTTCCCCTCGGCGACCGCATCACCTCCTAACCCACCACACCTCCGAAACGTAGCTCAACCGATCAACTGCTCCCATTCATTTACTGCAAATGCAACAGGATTTTCTTCTGCTGTTTCATCAGGCATGACCTGTTGTAGATTTACACTTAGACTCGTAGCACCTTCTCCTGATGTTCCAGACACGGATCCAGAGATTTCTATAGGATCCAAGCCACGCAAGATGCCGGTCTTGGTACTCCGAGTATGTCGACCAGTAGGCGGAGATGGATCCTCCAGAGCGATGTTCTTTGACAAGAACCCAGTGTGGCGCCACCACGAGTAAACACGAAGCTCGCCGTCCAGTATCAGATGGTCGTGCTCACCTTTTGCGAGCCAGGCTTTGTTCGAAAGCAAATCTGGAAGAATCCGTCGAACTGTCCGTCGAATCCCTTTTCCTGACATTTGTTTTTTGCCGCGCAGCATCCCATTTCTAGTACGATTTGTTCGTCTACGAAAACGACGAAATACCATCCTTCACCTTCAAAATTTTCAACTCAAATGACCTCAGACCAACAAACATATACTATTTATAGAATCCGGCCCATAGTCTTGGCCTGGACTGACGTTAAAAAAGTCGTCGGGCCAATCTATTCTTAGAACACACAAATATTAAGTATTGCGATTAAAGATATAAAGAATAATCGAGAGCATTTATCTTGAAACCGTTATGACGTCAAAACAAAATTACGTACATGACACTTCTGACACTTAATGACGTATCATGACATATACAAAAAAAATGACGACACACGCATGCGCGGTAACACTTCAGCGCGCTGCGGTCGTCATTTGCATCAAAACTTTCAGAGAGAAAGGACGTATCTCAGATACTCTCACTACACCTTCCAAGATGGCGGAAACGACCCGCGAAACCTTCGAAGAACCAAAATATATCGTCATGATGAACAACTACCCAGAACTTGACAAGTTGTCAGACGACCGATGGGAAATAACAACCCCAGATGATCTCCAGGCAGAAGTGGACGCAAGATCAGCAAGAAAAAGAACATTGCACGAGAGAAATCCAGCACTTCAACAAACCCTACAAGAACAACTGGCAAAGCGGCAAAAAACCACGGACGCAACAGCGACTCATCACACAGAGATGACCAAAGCCAGCACATCCATCATGGATAAATACTCTGAATACGACGACGTCGAACATGCCACACCGGGACCATCAGACACACAACAATCCGTTCTACAATTCGTTGAAAAACTGAACAATTACCACATGACATACAACAAAATTTCGATGAACTCATGGCCTTCATAGAAAATGACAGTGACTTTGATGACATGCCAACGCTCACCAGAGAAGAGCCAATCACTGCTTAAAAAGCAAAGACTTTCGTTTCCAGTTCAAATTTTTATTTGCATGCCAATAAAAGAAAGTTTCCAGTTAAAATCATGTGTGGTCTGACGACGTAAGAATGATATTACTACGTAATAGACACATGTTTTAATCACACAAACTTTCATAAAATTAACACCTAACTAGGTAACCATAGCAACATATTATAAATAACTTGGCCCAAAGAGTTTACAAACATCGGGCCAGGCCAAAAAACCTTGGACCTCATTAATATGCAAAATGTCAAAGTTCGCTAACGTTTCTTCCCCTCGGCGACCGCATCACCTCCTAACCCACCACACCTCCGAAACGTAGCTCAACCGATCAACTGCTCCCATTCATTTACTGCAAATGCAACAGGATTTCTTTCTGCTGTTTCATCAGGCATGACCTGTTGTAGATTTACACTTAGATTCATAGCACCTTCTCCTGATGTTCCAGACACGGATCCAGAGATTTCTATAGGATCCAAGCCACGCAAGATGCCGGTCTTGGTACTCCGAGTATGTCGACCAGTAGGCGGAGATGGATCCTCCAGAGCGATGTTCTTTGACAAGAACCCAGTGTGGCGCCACCACGAGTAAACACGAAGCTCGCCGTCCAGTATCAGATGGTCGTGCTCACCTTTTGCGAGCCAGGCTTTGTTCGAAAGCAAAATCTGGAAGAATCCAGCAACCAGGGTTTCTCTGATACAAATGATTGTGTTCTTTATCTCCAAGTTTTCCATCATGCAGAACTCCAAGACCAGCTGAGTGAAGGAATTCTTGAATATCCCTATTATTTGTTGCTTCAAAATCACCATTCTCCCAGCCAGTATAACCTGACCATGGCTTTCTTTCAGCATCCACTCTTGGATTGGTGAAACGAAGAGTATTCTTCGTGATTTTGTACTGAGACAACACAAATGGTTTCTTTACAGTCATCCACCGAAAAGGGATGGATGCGTCCAGAGGGTCATGAAGCTTCGGTTTCTTGCCCATATTTTGTCTGCTACTCGTTTGCTGAATCCAAATATCTTTTACGAAGGCCAATTTTACAGACCTAACATCTCTGATAAAAATTTGCTTGCCAGCATTCATTTGTGTTCTTTTCAATATTCTACGTGGATAATACACCACTTTGTATCCTCGAAAGTAATGTCGAGGATACAGGTTCCAGATTGAAGACTTCATGTCCACTGTTGCGTCGTTGTCAGGCAGACATTTCTGATTGCTTGGACATAGCAATTCAAATCCAGGATTACTCACACTGCCTGAAGAATCTACTTTCCAAGTAAATACTAAATCTTTATTCTCCTTCCGTACAAAACATTGATTCCTATACAAATTCAAACGTCGAGCTTGGCGTTTGTGGGCAATGGCACGACGTTTTCGCCTCCATCGACGGAGCCGTAGCCAGGTGTTGATCCTAGGGACATGGCACACGACGTCGAAGCCACCAGGCAACCATACGCCCGCCAGGGCGGTAGTTTCGACGGCGACCAACTCGTCGAACTGTCCGTCGAATCCCTTTTCCTGACATTTGTTTTTTGCCGCGCGCAGCATCCCATTTCTAGTACGATTTGTTCGTCTACGAAAACGACGAAATACCATCCTTCACCTTCAAAATTTTCAACTCAAATGACCTCAGACCAACAAACATATACTATTTATAGAATCCGGCCCATAGTCTTGGCCTGGACTGACGTTAAAAAAGTCGTCGGGCCAATCTATTTTAGAACACACACACAAATATTAAGTATTGCGATTAAAGATATAAAGAATAATCGAGAGCATTTATCTTGAAACCGTTATGACGTCAAAACAAAATTACGTACATGACACTTCTGACACTTAATGACGTATCATGACATATACAAAAAAAATGACGACACACGCATGCGCGGTAACACTTCAGCGCGCTGCGGTCGTTATTTGCATCAAAACTTTCAGAGAGAAAGGACGTATCTCAGATACTCTCACTACACCTTCCAAGATGGCGGAAACGACCCGCGATCCAAAGGCGAAACATTGGGTTTTCACCCTCCACGATTATACAGATGACCATCAAGAAACACTGAAAAATTTTGCTAACAGCACACGAGTCCAATACATGATATATGGACACGAATTAGGAGCGCAAGGAACAACTCGTCACCTTCAAGGTTACTTCCAGGCGAACGGCAGACTCCGATTCACACAAATAAAAAAAAATCCTCCAGCTACCCACAATTCATCTCGAGGTTGCCAAGGAAACGCCGAGCAGAATAAAAGCTACTGCACGAAAGAAGACACTGCAGACTATGTGGAAATAGGAGATTTCACAACAACAACCACCAAGGGTCAACGCACCGACATCAAAAAAATGATACAGCAACTAAAAGACGGAGCAAAGGAAGAGGAAATGATCGATGATCACGGCATTGATTACCTCTCAAGGAAAAAACTACTAAGAGATGCAATCAAAGATTTGCAGAATGACAAAAATCAAGAAAAAATGCTTCAGAAATTTGACGACGGAAGACTCAAACCATGGCAAAAGAAAGCTCTCGGACGCCTCATCAACCAAAACGACAGAAAGATACTTTTCATTATAGATGAAAAGGGCAACACCGGAAAGACATGGCTCAGCAAGTATCTCGTCTTCAAGTACGGAGCATTTTATACCAACTCCAGCTCGTACAACGACGTAATGTACGCATATGGCCAGCAGCAATTCGTAGTCTTTGACTTGTGCCGTGCAACCGGCCACAATATCAACTATAAAACCATGGAAAGTATGAAGAACGGAATAGTATTCTCAAAAAAATATGAGAGCACAATGCGAACCTTCGAAGAACCAAAAATAATCGTCATGATGAACAACTACCCAGAACTTGACAAGTTGTCAGACGACCGATGGGAAATAACAACCCCAGATGATCTCCAGGCAGAAGTGGACGCAAGATCAGCAAGAAAAAGAACATTGCGCGAGAGAAATCCAGCACTTCAACAAACCCTACAAGAACAACTGGCAAAGCGGCAAAAAAACACGGACGCAACAGCGACTCATCACACAGAGATGACCAAAGCCACACATCCATCATGGATAAATACTCTGAATACGACGACGTCGAACACGCCACACCAGGACCATCAGACACACAACAATCCGTTCTACAATTCGTTGAAACTGAACAATTTACCACATGACATACAACAAAATTTCGATGAACTCATGGCCTTCATAGAAAATGACAGTGACTTTGATGACATGCCAACGCTCACCAGAGAAGAGCCAATCACTGCTTAAAAAGCAAAGACTTTCGTTTCCAGTTCAAATTTTTATTTGCATGCCAATAAAAGAAAGTTTCCAGTTAAAATCATGTGTGGTCTGACGACGTAAGAATGATATTACTACGTAATAGACACATGTTTTAATCACACAAACTTTCATAAAATTAACACCTAACTAGGTAACCATAGCAACATAATTATAAATAACTTGGCCCAAAGAGTTTACAAACATCGGGCCAGGCCAAAAAACCTTGGACCTCATTAATATGCAAAATGTCAGTTCGCTAACGTTTCTTCCCCTCGGCGACCGCATCACCTCCTAACCACCACACACCTCCGAAACGTAGCTCAACCGATCAACTGCTCCCATTCATTTACTGCAAATGCAACAGGATTTTCTTCTGCTGTTTCATCAGGCATGACCTGTTGTAGATTTACACTTAGACTCGTAGCACCTTCTCCTGATGTTCCAGACACGGATCCAGAGATTTCTATAGGATCCAAGCCACGCAAGATGCCGGTCTTGGTACTCCGAGTATGTCGACCAGTAGGCGGAGATGGATCCTCCAGAGCGATGTTCTTTGACAAGAACCCAGTGTGGCGCCACCACGAGTAAACACGAAGCTCGCCGTCCAGTATCAGATGGTCGTGCTCACCTTTTGCGAGCCAGGCTTTGTTCGAAAGCAAATCTGGAAGAATCCAGCAACCAGGGTTTCTCTGATACAAATGATTGTGTTCTTTATCTCCAAGTTTTCCATCATGCAGAACTCCAAGACCAGCTGAGTGAAGGAATTCTTGAATATTCCTATTATTTGTTGCTTCAAAATCACCATTCTCCCAGCCAGTATAACCTGACCATGGCTTTCCTTCAGCATCCACTCTTGGATTGGTGAAACGAAGAGTATTCTTCGTGATTTTGTACTGAGACAACACAAATGGTTTCTTTACAGTCATCCACCGAAAAGGGATGGATGCGTCCAGAGGGTCATGAAGCTTCGGTTTCTTGCCCATATTTTGTCTGCCACTCGTTTGCTGAATCCATTATCTTTTACGAAGGCCAATTTTACAGACCTAACATCTCTGATAAAAATTTGCTTGCCAGCATTCATTGTGTTCTTTTCAATATTCTACGTGGATAATACACCACTTTGTATCCTCGAAAGTAATGTCGAGGATACAGGTTCCAGATTGAAGACTTCATGTCCACTGTTGCGTCGTTGTCAGGCAGACATTTCTGATTGCTTGGACATAGCAATTCAAATCCAGGATTACTCACACTGCCTGAAGAATCTACTTTCCAAGTAAATACTAAATCTTTATTCTCCTTCCGTACAAAACATTGATTCCTATACAAATTCAAACGTCGAGCTTGGCGTTTGTGGGCAAATGGCACGACGTTTTCGCCTCCATCGACGGAGCCGTAGCCAGGTGTTGATCCTAGGGACATTGGCACGACGTCGAAGCCACCAGGCAACCATACGCCCGCCAGGGCGGTAGTTTCGACGGCGACCAACTCGTCGAACTGTCCGTCGAATCCCTTTTCCTGACATTTGTTTTTTGCCGCGCAGCATCCCATTTCTAGTACGATTTGTTCGTCTACGAAAACGACGAAATACCATCCTTCACCTTCAAAATTTTCAACTCAAATGACCTCAGACCAACAAACATATACTATTTATAGAATCCGGCCCATAGTCTTGGCCTGGACTGACGTTAAAAAAGTCGTCGGGCCAATCTATTTTTAGAACAACACACAAATATTAAGTATTGCGATTAAAGATATAAAGAATAATCGAGAGCATTTATCTTGAAACGTTATGACGTCAAACAAAAATTACGTACATGACACTTCTGACACTTAATGACGTATCATGACATATACAAAAAAAATGACGACACACGCATGCGCGGTAACACTTCAGCGCGCTGCGGTCGTCATTTGCATCAAAACTTTCAGAGAGAAAGGACGTATCTCAGATACTCTCACTACACCTTCCAAGATGGCGGAAACGACCCGCGATCCAAAGGCGAAACATTGGGTTTTCACCCTCCACGATTATACAGATGACCATGAAGAAACACTGAAAGATTTTGCTAACAGCACACGAGTCCAATACATGATATATGGACACGAATTAGGAGCGCAAGGAACAACTCGTCACCTTCAAGGTTACTTCCAGGCGAACGGCAGACTCCGATTCACACAAATAAAAAAAATCCTCCAGCTACCCACAATTCATCTCGAGGTTGCCAAAGGAAACGCCGAGCAGAATAAAAGCTACTGCACGAAAGAAGACACTGCAGACTATGTGGAAATAGGAGATTTCACAACAACAACCACCACAAGGGTCAACGCACCGACATCAAAAAAATGATACAGCAACTAAAAGACGGAGCAAAGGAAGAGGAAATGATCGATGATCACGGCATTGATTACCTCTCAAGGAAAAAACTACTAAGAGATGCAATCAAAGATTTGCAGAATGACAAAAATCAAGAAAAAATGCTTCAGAAATTTGACGACGGAAGACTCAAACCATGGCAAAAGAAAGCTCTCGGACGCCTCATCAACCAAAACGACAGAAAGATACTTTTCATTATAGATGAAAAGGGCAACACACCGGAAAGACATGGCTCAGCAAGTATCTCGTCTTCAAGTACGGAGCATTTTATACCAACTCCAGCTCGTACAACGACGTAATGTACGCATATGGCCAGCAGCAATTCGTAGTCTTTGACTTGTGCCGTGCAACCGGCCACAATATCAACTATAAAACCATGGAAAGTATGAAGAACGGAATAGTATTCTCAAAAAAATATGAGAGCACAATGCGAACCTTCGAAGAACCAAAAAAATCGTCATGATGAACAACTACCCAGAACTTGACAAGTTGTCAGACGACCGATGGGAAATAACAACCCCAGATGATCTCCAGGCAGAAGTGGACGCATGATCAGCAAGAAAAAGAACATTGCACGAGAGAAATCCAGCACTTCAACAAACCCTACAAGAACAACTGGCAAAGCGGCAAAAAACACGGACGCAACAGCGACTCATCACACAGAGATGACCAAAGCCAGCACATCCATCATGGATAAATACTCTGAATACGACGACGTCGAACACGCCACACCGGGACCATCAGACACACAACAATCCGTTCTACAATTCGTTGAAACTGAACAATTACCACATGACATACAACAAAATTTCGATGAACTCATGGCCTTCATAGAAAATGACAGTGACTTTGATGACATGCCAACGCTCACCAGAGAAGAGCCAATCACTGCTTAAAAAGCAAAGACTTTCGTTTCCAGTTCAAATTTTTATTTGCATGCCAATAAAAGAAAGTTTCCAGTTAAAATCATGTGTGGTCTGACGACGTAAGAATGATATTACTACGTAATAGACACATGTTTTAATCACACAAACTTTCATAAACTTTCATAAAATTAACACCTAACTAGGTAACCATAGCAACATAATTATAAATAACTTGGCCAAAGAGTTTACAAACATCGGGCCAGGCCAAAAAACCTTGGACCTCATTAATATGCAAAATGTCAAAGTTCGCTAACGTTTCTTCCCCTCGGCGACCGCATCACCTCCTAACCCACCACACCTCCGAAACGTAGCTCAACCGATCAACTGCTCCCATTCATTTACTGCAAATGCAACAGGATTTTCTTCTGCTGTTTCATCAGGCATGACCTGTTGTAGATTTACACTTAGACTCGTAGCACCTTCTCCTGATGTTCCAGACACGGATCCAGAGATTTCTATAGGATCCAAGCCACGCAAGATGCCGGTCTTGGTACTCCGAGTATGTCGACCAGTAGGCGGAGATGGATCCTCCAGAGCGATGTTCTTTGACAAGAACCCAGTGTGGCGCCACCACGAGTAAACACGAAGCTCGCCGTCCAGTATCAGATGGTCGTGCTCACCTTTTGCGAGCCAGGCTTTGTTCGAAAGCAAATCTGGAAGAATCCAGCAACCAGGGTTTCTCTGATACAAATGATTGTGTTCTTTATCTCCAAGTTTTCCATCATGCAGAACTCCAAGACCAGCTGAGTGAAGGAATTCTTGAATATTCCTATTATTTGTTGCTTCAAAATCACCATTCTCCCAGCCAGTATAACCTGACCATGGCTTTCCTTCAGCATCCACTCTTGGATTGGTGAAACGAAGAGTATTCTTCGTGATTTTGTACTGAGACAACACAAATGGTTTTTTACAGTCATCCACCGAAAAGGGATGGATGCGTCCAGAGGGGTCATGAAGCTTCGGTTTCTTGCCCATATTTTGTCTGCCACTCGTTTGCTGAATCCAATTATCTTTTACGAAGGCCAATTTTACAGACCTAACATCTTTGATAAAAATTTGCTTGCCAGCATTCATTTGTGTTCTTTTCAATATTCTATGTGGATAATACACCACTTTGTATCCTCGAAAGTAATGTCGAGGATACAGGTTCCAGATTGAAGACTTCATGTCCACTGTTGCGTCGTTGTCAGGCAGACATTTCTGATTGCTTGGACATAGCAATTCAAATCCAGGATTACTCACACTGCCTGAAGAATCTACTTTCCAAGTAAATACTAAATCTTTATTCTCCTTCCGTACAAAACATTGATTCCTATACAAATTCAAACGTCGAGCTTGGCGTTTGTGGGCAATGGCACGACGTTTTCGCCTCCATCGACGGAGCCGTAGCCAGGTGTTGATCCTAGGGACATTGGCACGACGTCGAAGCCACCAGGCAACCATACGCCCGCCAGGGCGGTAGTTTCGACGGCGACCAACTCGTCGAACTGTCCGTCGAATCCCTTTTCCTGACATTTGTTTTTTGCCGCGCAGCATCCCATTTCTAGTACGATTTGTTCGTCTACGAAAACGACGAAATACCATCCTCACCTTCAAAATTTTCAACTCAAATGACCTCAGACCAACAAACATATACTATTTATAGAATCCGGCCCATAGTCTTGGCCTGGACTGACGTTAAAAAAGTCGTCGGGCCAATCTATTTTTAGAACAACACACAAATATTAAGTATTGCGATTAAAGATATAAAGAATAATCGAGAGCATTTATCTTGAAACCGTTATGACGTCAAAACAAAATTACGTACATGACACTTCTGACACTTAATGACGTATCATGACATATACAAAAAAAATGACGACGATTTCCAATTTCATGATGAGTACCATTTGATTACTCTCATATACCATGGTTTGGGTGTATATTAAGTTGGTGTTTAGTAGGAGTTATCAGGAAGGGTGATTTTTTTTTTTTAAATCAAGCAACAATGTGTTTCTGGGATTTTCTTTGTTTTAAGAGATTGACAAAAACAGTAGTTGGCATTATGAGTTGTTGAAAGATAAACTTTGCATCTGAGCATCACAAAGATATGGATTGACTTTTGAGGTGTAGTAATTTAACATTGACATGTCTGGATGTTGTGGCTGATTGCAGATAGAACAATATATCTTGTATTATCAATAACAGTTGTAAGAAAGGCCACAAAATGCTCTGAGGTATGGTGAGTAGACACTGCACTTTGCACAGAGCTGAGTCAAAGAACGATATAGAAAGAGTCAAAATAGTGCTGTTTTTCTACAGGTACAATTGTGCTGTTCACCAGTTAGTTCGTTTTTGTACTACCATCCACAATGGCTTCATTAGCAAAGAAAATGTAGTTGCCATCTGTTTCTGACTTACAGAATGCTTAAGACTATATTTAAATATCTGAAATCTCACGGAACTTCATATTTTATGTTTTCAAGGTCATCTCTTTTATTTCATTCACAATTTTCTAGCTGTTCAACAGTTCCAGGCCCGGGTTTTCATCTCGCTGTTTGACATCTACGAACAGAAGTTGGGCACTCTCCAGGGGAGCATCCCTTTCATCTATTCTCTTCACTCTTAAAACAAATGAAATTCTCGATTTTGTAAGCCAGGGTTCTAGGTCCAGTCTGTTGATGACTATGCACTATACTCAATTGGAACCATCTGTGTCTGCGTACAACCTCGACTCCACCTTGGCGTGAACAAGATCTGATAGTGGGCAGAGGAAAATTGGTCTACTTTTTCAGGTTTCAACTCTTTTGAAACATCTGCACGCAGCATTTGGTGGTGGCGTTGATAATGTTTTGCGAATTCTCTTTGTCCTTGGCACTGACATGATGTCAGAAGTTTGCCTTCTTTTATGGACTAGAATTGCTTCTTCCTCCATCTGACGCAATGTTTCATTCAAATCTCTGACGTCTAATTCATGCAGGAGCTTCAACAGCTTCTCCTCTGACGTAGATAATTGATCTAGAACATATTCATTTGATGAGGGAGCTATGTGGGCAGTGGGGACATGGACTTTGTTAGCTTTCAAAAGGTAAAGTTTATCACCCAGGTGCTCAACGACATGGTGGGATATCCATCCATCCTTTGACTTGAACCAGATACGACTGGCACGTTACATGAGAGCTGACTTCAATGAGTTGACAGCCCTGATAAGGCCCTTCGCTGCTGGTTGGGCAATAAGCAACATTCTCTCTCTCTGTCATTCTCTTCTCTTTCTTTTCTGTCTATCTGTCTCTCTCTCGATCTGTGTCTCTCCATGTCCATTGCATTCTGTGATGTATTACACTCTCTAAAAAACATGTTCTCACAGCATTGGGACTGACATGATGTCAGATTAAACACTTTACAGCAAACTCCAGGAAACCCTTGGTTACAGATATCCCATCTGATGTGATTTTTCAGTTCCTTAACAAGACATTTTCATCTGGTCTAAGATAAAAAGAAGATCAGACCTTCAAGCAATTTGGCGTTCTTTTTGAAAATGTTAACGATTATTGAAGTTGGCAGTAAGGTTTTTTTTTATTTGTTTGATTTTAAAATCTGTAAGAGAGATTGTGACAAGGTAACCGCCCTGATACTTCTCATTGGCCTTGATTGGGCTGAAGACAAGACAACATGAATTCAACATAAATGGCAAAATATCACGTCCACGTTTACATTACACTGTGTGATACCCAGGAGCTGGAGTTGGATGTACCCTAAGGAAGCATTCTTTGTCCTGCTTTCTTTGGCATTAAATAAATGAAACTTTGGATACTAAGGTTCTGCATCCTCTTGGTTTATGGCTTTACATTCATTACAAAGTTGGAGATGGCATTCAGCCTCAACTCAACTTTGCATAGATTAGATCCTACATGTGGCAGAGGAAATAGGTTCTACATTTTCATCTACACGTACTATGAGTACACAGTTTTCACAACTTTCTGCAATACTTTTATGATCCTAAAACTTGACTGAATCTTCCATCACTCCAGCTGCGAAGGAACCCAAATATATTAGAGCCATATTCGACAAAAAGCTCAACTTTGAATGTCAGATCCAGCACTTGAAAAAATGTCAGAAAGCAGCAGACGTTCTCTTAGTCGTATCACACAAAATTCGGGAGAGGGGGGGTTAGAAATCTCTTTTCATCTTTACAGGGCTCTGATCAGTTCCAAAATGGACTATGGCTGTGTCATCTGTGCTTCTGCAAGGCCTTCCTACCTCTAAACCGTGGATACCACACATGATCAAGGGCTTCAACTCTGTCAGGGGGCGCACTGCATTCCCCCCCCCCCCCTTCCTCCCCCCTCCCCCCCCTTTCCCCCCCCGTCCACAGTCTGTATGGAACTGTCGACTGAAACCAACACTCGACTTAAACTTTGAACTGTAGTTTGAACCACTTCCCAGAACTCCCCAACTTTGCCCGTGACTGTGTTTTTTTGTTTGTTTTTTTTTTTTTTTTATCCCAGACTCTCAGTTAAGTCTTGAGATGTAGATTCTTTCTCGTTTGGATGATGTAGAGATTGACACTGAAGTCGTGTGTCATTTGTCCAAATTTTCAAGACAGCCCACCTTGGACTTTCCATACTTCCAAGATCCTCTTTGGTTTTGCCCTTTGTTGCAAAGACTCTACAAGCTCTCTGGTGTACCAGACATTTTTGCTGACTTATCCAGATTTGTATTCTTCCAGATATTTACCAAAGGTTCTAGATCATCAGGAAGATTTCCATTTTCATGAAGTGGTGAGTACCATTTGATGACTCTTGGATATGATGACTTGGGTGTATATTACGTTGGTGTTTAAAAGGAGTTATCAGAAGGGGTCTTCTTTTTTGATCAAGCAACAATGTGTTTCTGGGATTTTCTTGTTTTAGAGAGATTAACAGAAACACTAGTTGGCATTATGAGTTTTGACAGATAAACTCTGCATCTGAGCATCACACAAAGATGTGGACTGACTTTTGAGGTGTTGTAATTTAATATTGACATTTGTCTGGATATTGTCACTGATTGCACTATGCAGATAACAATATATCTTGTATTATTAATTGCCTTTGTAAGAAAGGCCACAAATGCGCTGAGGTAACTACACTCGATTGCCAAAAAGACGTACACAAAATGGCCGGTAGATCTAGATCTTGGTTTAGCAGTGGTTAGATCTGATGCATTTTGATCACACAAAAAAAGCAAATTTCTCACTGAACTTTCAGTATTTGGTGGTGCATCCATTTGCCCGAATAAACCTGCCTTATTCGAGCTGGCAGCATGTGGTAGAGCCCCTGAATGTAGCCTGGAGTGAGGTGGTCCCAGATCTCAAGCACAGTCCTGATCAGAGTGTCTCTGTTTACAACCTCGTGTACTCTCCTTTGTAACCGGCTTTTGAGAGTTCTCCACACATTTTCAATAATGTTGATGTCTGGGCGTTGTGAGGGCCACGTCATGGTCGGAATTCCGTTCACCTGTTTCCAGTGGGTAATGAATCGAGAGGTGTGGCATGGCGCCTTGTCATCTTGGAACATCCAAGGCTCTCGTGAGAACTCCTTGGCTACTACAGGCCAAAGATTGGTATCAAGGACTTCTAGGTACTTTTGAGAGTTGATTGTCCCCTCAACAGACACAAGTTCCTATACCATTAAATGTAACGCATCCCCAAAACATGGCAAAGTCTTGCATCTTGGGTCTGGATCTGAATGCAATCCAAGACACTGAGGATCGTAGATTTTGCTGTCTTTTCGCCACACGTACACACTTTCCGGTCCTTATCACAACCTGGATCTTGTCACTAAAATAACCCTTTTCCAGTACTGTTCAACAGTATAACGAAGCTTAGATCAGCGCCATGCCCTGTGACATTTTCTGTTCACCAGTGATACCACTGTTTTCTTCTTCACAACTCTTCTTTTGTAGCCCACAGCCTTCAACCTCCTATACACAGTCCCAGCAGATACCTGCACATGTTGTTCATTGAATTTGATGCACAGCTCCTTCAAAGGCTTTCTTCTCTCTCTCTTTTCACAAGATGAAACAACTTTAGATCTGAAGGTTCATCTGTCTTCTCTTTGGCCTGCCACTTGATGTGCTTGCTTCGAGCAGTCCTGTCTCCTTGTACTGCTTCAAAAACTTGTAAACAGCAGAAAATGATATCTGCAGCAGCTGGGCGATCTTTAATCCATCAGAAACTGATTGTAAAATTAATATCTTTTGCTCGATACTAAGCCACATCCTCACATTCACTTCAATGCAGACGAACAATTTGGAAGAGGTCACTCATACAGATTGTGAAAATTAAGCCAACAGAAGTAGCCTCCCATAATGCTGTTTTTTGGCATCTTCCCTTCTTTGCTTCTTGTGTTTGGGATAATGTAAAAAAAATAGGAAAAGTTAGTGCACTGGGGCCCAATCACACACTTATATCAGCCATTATGTTTACTTCTTTTTGGCAATCGACTCTGTAGATATGCTATGGCCAAGACGTGACAACTTGATGTGCATAGGTTTCCACTCTGTGTCGCGTGGTGATGTTGCAGACTAAATTCACATACGATCGTACGGCTTCAACAAAAGTAAGTCCATAAAAAGACTGAAATGATACAAAAACTCTTATATTAAGATTTTTCTTGCTTGAGTTTGACGTCCATCGGTTGAAGATACTTGTAGACTGTGAGAATAAAGAAGATGAGGAGGTTGATCAATCAGAAAAATGCATATATTGTGATAGTAGCAAAGGGAAAAGGCAACAACTAAAGCCCAAACATCCTGCGTTTTCCCGAAAGAATATTTTGCAGCAGCGTTGAAAACGCTTTGCTCCCTGAAACTATTACGGAGGACTGTTAGATATCCCTACGTAGTGTTATTTTATCTCCCCAGCAACCTAACCACTGTAATAGAGACTTTAGCGGGGCATGGCGGTCTATGAAATAATGAAGTAGCATTATTTGAAATATTCGACATTATGTTTTTTTGGTGGTACAAACACGGCATTGCGTCCTGGAGAGAAAATAGATACGACTTATTTTATGACCCGAGCGCGCAGACAAACTAAGTTACGTAAGTTTCTGAAATAAAATTACATCTTCAAAACATACACGTCATAAGTTTGTGACACCCCCCCCCACCTTAGGATAAAATCCTATTTTAGAGCCAACTATAAACAAACGTATGTGAGTGCATTCTGTCACACCTTACAAAGAAGCTTACTCAATACTCGACCAATGAGCACGTCTACACATAATGCCATATGAAATGCTCTCTACACGAGCACAACCAATGTATACGTGCACATTTCATTATTCTTTATCGCATAACCGGCTCAAATACTTTGCAATCATATCATCACTTAAAAACATGTCCAGAGAGACATTCTAATAAAATACATCATCACTGCAGCATATATGATTAACTATCGTTAATCATTTACATTCTCCAGCACAGCATATGAATTCACTTGACAGTGTAATTTAATGATCTGAGGACTGAGGTAATCCGCTACCACATTGTTCTTTCCTGGGATGGCTTTCACAACAAAGGAGTACTCCTGCATCTGAATCGCCCACCTCACGAGTATCCCATTTTCGGTTTTCTTTTTGCTAAGATAACCAAGCGGCTGGTGATCTATGTCCAGGATAAACTTGTGTACCGAATAGGTACGGCTGAAACTTCTTGATCAGGCACACAACGGCCAAACACTCCTTTTCAATTTTGGAGTACTGAGTTTCCGACTGGCATACGTGACGGGCTTTTGTATGTCGTCATGGTATTGAAGCAGTACTGCACCTATGCCCTTGTTGGATGCGTCGGTGCGTACTGTGAACTGCTTCGTCATGTCAGGTAATGACTTGATGGGTTTGTTAGTTTGTTCTTCAGTGTTAAGAACGCCTGTTCACAGTCTTCTGATTTGTCGGACTTCCCCTTTTTCGCCAGTTGGTCATTGGTGTTCACATCCTCGAATGTCTCCGTTGCTCTGAGTGGTACCAGTGGTATGTACTCACCCCGTTTTGTTGGGGTCTGAACCCTGTACATCATCTTCTTTTATGACTACTGCAATTTGTTCTTCCTTCTTCATTTGATCTTTGATGATACTCTTTCAACAGATTGATATGGAGTGTGCCTTTTCCTTCCCTGCAATCTGCACTTTGTAGTCTACTCAGCACTGTTCATCTTTCCAGTTACAGGGTATGGACCTTTCCATGTCAGCTGTAATTTGTTGTGGTGTTCTGGTATTAGTACAAGTACTTTGTGACCACCTTCAGTTCTCTCTGTTCTTTGGTTAAAGTACTTACGTATCTTTGCGTTGATTTGTCTCTAAATGTTCCCTGGCGAGTTTGCATGTCTCTTCCATCCTGTTTCGTAAGTCGGTGATGTACTCTACAGTCATTCTTGTTTGACTGTCTGTCTATTCGTCCGTCCAGCATTGTTTCAACACCTTTATGGGACCACGGACTGTCCTGCCATATAGCAATTCCAATGGCGAAAAGTGAAGGGATTCTTGAGGTGTCTCGCGATACGCGAACAGGAGTGCTGTCACATATCTGTCCCACTCGCGTGGTCGTTCACTGCACATTTTCTTCAGCATTGTTTTTAATGTGCCATTGAACCTTTCAACTAACCCATTTGTTTGTACGTGGTACAGCGTGGTTGTGTAACCCTTTATGTTTAGCAGGCGGTTCACTTCCTGCATGGTGCCAGATACAAACTGCATTCCTTTGTCTGTCAGCACCTGCTTCGGTATGCCAAACGCGCGCGCGACCAAATGGCCAACAGTGCTTCCGCGACCGTGATTATGTCATTGGATAAATAAGTATTGCTTCAGGATACCTTATGGCATAGTCGACCACCGTAAGAATGTATTTGTGTCCTCTTTCTGATGGTGGTGTGATCGGTCCTATCAGATCTATGGCTACTCTCTCAAAGGGTGTATCAATGAGTGCCCTTTTCATGAGAGGTATCTTCCTTACAGAACCTTTTGCAACACACTTATCTGGCATGGGTCGCATGACTGGCAATAATGTCTGATGTCTGAGTATATGCCTGGCCAAAAGAAATCAGCTGTTACTCTGTCCCTCGTTCTGTGGATTCCCATGTGTCCTGATATTGGTATGTCGTGAGCGACACGCATAACCTCGTTCCTGTACAGCGTAGACACCATGACTTGGCGGCATGCATCTTGTTTCATCTACGGTGACAAAACGGAAGAATATTCCGTTCTCTATAGCGTAAGACGCTCTGCTCTTGGCTGTATTCACAATCTACACAGACCACAAGCCGCTTGTGACGATCTTTAACAATCCACGATCTCACTCTTCAGCAAGAATTGAACATTGGGTGATGAAACTTCAGTTCTATGAAATGACAGTTCATTACCGGCCTGGATTTCACAATCCAGCAGACCATCTTAGTCGCCACCCTGTTGCGCAATCTTGGATTGGTGGAGAACAAGAGATCACTGAAGAATACATCAACTACCTTGTGAATACAGCCACTCCAAAAGCAATCACTTTTGAAGAAGTAGTAGCAGCAACTTCACAAGACTGTACACTTACCACAGTGATCAACTGCATCATCACAAATCAGTGGTTCAAGAAGACGCAGAAGTGGATGAAAAGAGATTTCATACACTCTACCTTGTCGATCAGAACTTTCACTCGCTCATGATTCCAGCATCATCCTGAAAGGTCGACAGATTGTCCTGCCAGCATCACTTCATCAGAAAGCAATCAACATTGCACATTCTGGACATCAGGGCATTGTAAAGACTGTTTTCACTTCTTAAAGAGAAAGTGTGGTTCAGAAACATACAACCTTTAGTGGAGAACACTGTCAAGAACTGCATGAAATGTCAAATTTCAACACCGACAGCAGCGCGAGAACCACTTCAGATGTCAAAACTGCCTGACCACCCCTGGAAAGAACTTCCTGCTGATTTTGGTCATCTTCCTAATGGCCAGTACATCCTAGTTGTCTCAGATGAGTATTCTCGCTATCCTGTTCTTGACATCTTGGACTCAATATCAAGTCGGACTGTGATCCCACGACTCGACAAAATATTTACAGAATTTGGAATCCCAGAATCTCTGAAAACAGATAATGGACCACCTTTTAATGGCAAAGACTTTGCACAGTATTGTTCGCACCTGGGTATTACACACCGAAAAATTACTCCACTATGACCTCGCGCCAATGCTGAAACAGAACGCTTTATGCAAACAATCAAAAAGAACATCAAGAATTCCTCTACCCCCAGCTTCAAGCAAGAAATGTACAAATTTCTTCTGGACTTTCGTACAACTCCACATTCTACAACAGGTGTTCCTCCAGCCACAGCACTTTTTGGTAGGATCTGAGAACCAGACTTCCACAAATTTCTGAACGCCTAGAGCACAACTCTGTGAGACAACGTGACGCTGCTCAGAAAGCCACCATGAAAAAGTATGCTGACTCCAAAAACTATGTGAAGCCGTCAAATCTTTGTGTTGTGATCCTGTCCTGTTAAAAAGAAACACAACCTAATGAAGTCGGATACGCCATACCAGCATGTCCCTCTTGCCATCACGCAGAAGAAAGGATCTAGGATCACGGCTCAGCGAGGACAACAATATGTCACCCGCAACAGCAGTTTCTTAAAAAAATCTCCCAAACACCCCACTATAGTACAAACAGAACCCTGATTCTCCAGTGGAACTGAATGAAGACGAACCTGCACATTCCCAATCATCACATGCACATGCTACACCCAACAATCACTCACACCACAATCAGACCCCTGTGACTGTGCCTGTACCTGTAAGGAATAGGCCAGCACGCAATGTGAAATTGCCAAAATGCTGTGTGATGACTATGTCATGACTTAAAAAGTCACCAACACAAAATTCAAGACTTGCTCACAAACTTTACACCTAATCTTATACTCCTTTCTGGGTATAATTCACTATAATTCAGATATTTGCTAGCTATAGTTGAAAGAAAGAAAATTAAATTTCATATCTAACACACAACATGACTTTAAAAGTTTGAAACAAACAACAACAAAACAATAATAATATTGATTCATTTTATTTAGTATTTTAAATTATCTTGTTTTAATGTTCGTCTTAAAAGTTAACTTAAAACTTGCAAGACAGAGAGAGAGAGAGATGGACGGAACATTTTTATTAGAATGTGTTCCATTAAAATTTAATATTTTATCACACTGGAGCAGAATGAGACTTTTGTGTGGAAAACACTTGACTGTTCAGTGGGTGAACTTGTTTTTAACTGTTATAGAGACACATTGAGTATTGGACCTTCTGTGGGTTATTTTGAATATTGAATATATATATTTTTTTTATCCGAGGAAAGGGGTGATGTAATGTATCTAAAGTTAATTAGTCTAAGAAAAGTAACTACTACTAATACTACCTAATTTATTATCATTAAGAATAACGTCCCTTGCATAGGGGCATCGTCTCTGTAACCATGAACGCCAACGGTTGTTTCTAAGTAAAGTTAAGAAGTTTTCATCCGTCTTCGCTCATGTATTCAATTGTGTGTGAACCCACAACATCATCAATCAGTTGCAGAACATCTTTTCCACTTTTCCATCTTACAAAGATTACAGGCTCCTCTTGTTTCACATTAGCGCTGGCTAGAGTAATTGTCCTGTGTTTGCCTGTGTAAGCACCTTCTAGGCACTAACTTTTTGTCTACCACTGTCACACTAGCACCAGTGTCCGTCAGTGCGTCTACTCGCTTTCCTTCCACTATCGTATTTTATTTTGACGTCTTAACGTATATAGCATGTGTCTAGGCGTCTCGCATGTATTCCAAGGTTTCATTATTCATAATAACAACACGCGCATCTCCTCCTAACCCACCCAACCTCCAACACGCGGCTCAGAGAAAATGTCACCCTATTAGTTCCTCCCACTCATTGATGGCAAACGATACAGGATTCCTCTGCCTCATCATCCGGCATAACCTGCTGCAGATTTACGCTCAGACTAGCCTCACACCCTCGCCAGAAGTACCCGTCACGGACCCCGAAATCTCAATAGGATCCAAACCACGAAGAACACCCGTCTTGTGACTAACAGTGCTACGGCAGCCCTGGGGAGGAGCTGGAGATTCCAAAGCAATATTCTTTGACGGAAAGCCAGTATGACGCCTGAGAAACACTGATTCTTGTAGAGATTTAATCTCCGAGCTTGTCGTTTATGACGTTTTCGTCTCAACCTCCGCATTCAGAGCCACGTGTTAATGCGTGGTACGTTGGCACGCCGGCGGTTCCACCATGCTCGCATCCTGCCACCAGGACGGCAGTTTCTACCACCACTAGCTCTGACAACTGGATATCGTATTTTTCGTCCTCTACGTCTCCTGCCTCGCCCTTTCCGCAACATTTGAACACAATATGAAATGTTCAACATTATGTTATATGTGGTGGTACAAACACGGCATTGCGTCCAGGAGAGAAAATAGATACGACTTATTTTATAACGCGTAGAGCGCGCAGACGAACTAAGTAAGTTACGTAAATTTCTGAAACAAAATGACGTCTTCAATACATCCACGTCATAAGTTTGTGACCCTCTCTCTCTCTCTCTCTCTCTCTCTCTCTCTCTCTCTCTCTCTCTCTCTCTCTTTCGTTATAGTTCGTCTTTATGCCACCATTCCACAATGTTTTTATTAGCAAAAAGAAAATGTAGTAGCCATCTCTTTCTGACTTGGACAAGGCTTAAGGCATCATATATAAATCTGGAGTCTCATTGCTGACTTCAGTGAGTTGACACAGCCCTGATAAGGCCCTTAGCTGCTGGGTGGGCAATAAGCAACATTCTCTCTCTCTCTCTCTCTCTCTCTCTCTCTCTGTGTGTGTGACGTCAATGGGACGTGACGTTCTCTTGAAGAGAGAACGAGAGTGCCCCAGACAAGAAAATTTATAAACAAAAGAAAATCCCGTGCCTTTGGCCTCTCTCTATATTCAACAGACTCTGATTCGACAATTAACGAATGATTTATTTTTTTGTATTTATGACTGCGTGTGTGTGTGTGTGTGTGTGTGGGGTTCTGTAGTGTGAGGTCCCTGGGCATGAATTGAATGTCCTTGCAGCGGCTCGCACTGCACTCATCTATCAAAGTGGATACGGCGATGACGAGTCCCAGAATAGTGTGCTCCGCGGAATCAATGTAAGCAGGACGTCGGCGTAACAGGGCGTAACAGCAGGTTGAAAGCACAACATACACACAGATCGGGAACAACAACGGCAGCGACACCGGAACACAGGGCAACAGCGGAATGGCAGGACAGCAGAACAGGATGACAGGGTACCTGAAAGTTATATTGCCTTGGGTAATGTCTGCCTTGTAGCAACGTAGAAACACGCCCAGGTGCAATTACGTCTGTATGTTAAAAAAAAAAAAAAATCTGTATGTCGACATACAGACACACAAATGTATGACTTCCCTAGTGTGATGTGCGGTGTTTGTATGTATGCCTAACTGTTGGCACAGTGATTATACACAGGTGCGGATGGAGATGAAACACTGGTGAAGATGACACCTTTAACAAAGATAAACCGATCTGCAAACGCATCGGATCTCCAAAGCTGTAACGAAGGAAAATGATCAATTCCTTAACTATGATAATAGTCACGTTGATGACGTGAACAGAATAACATCGAAACTGCGGGTATGGCGCAGGTATAACCCAGAAGAAAAAGCATGACATCATGACACTGATTATTGCATATAGTAAATAAGTATATTAAAATGGATATATCTTCTGTAGGGACCTGTCTCGGAATATACCCTGCTGGTCCAACAGAGAGGCCTGGCGAGCAATATCATCATGAACATGTATATGAACACATGTTAAATCATATGATACAAATGGTGTTAATTACTCGTTCCGAGTCCAAAGAAACTCTCTGTGTAGTGTTCATTACAAACATGGTGAGCAGGACACAAGGTAAACTCGACAGATGACGAGTTCGTAAATGACACAGATGACTCTCAGAGCTCTCTTTCGATTACTTCTATAGATGATTCCTCTACTCGACTTCGCCTGGGGATCTCCCAGTATGGCGTGACAATTTGATAGTAATGTTTGACGATGGAAAAGAAAATACAAAACAGCAACTCCACGGGACATACACAAAAACGATGTCCTGCTCAGACTGGAGAACGACGACTCCCCCCGACCGTTTTTGGGACTCCTAGCTACGGTCCCGTATCCAACACATTCTGCGCGCATGCACAAGCTCTTTGGGGTTTGCGTCGTAACTGGGCTGTTTACAGTTGAGAGGAAGAACGATAGTTGTTATGGCGCTCTGCGCATGTCCGGGAAAAGTTTATACGTAGCGCCGTCTGTATAAACATCGTCTGCTATGTCGAGTCGATTCCGACAAAGTATTGTCACAAGGTCAAAAAGAATTTCTTCAGTGATGGATCCTCCTTTTGGTCCTTTCTTAAATCTTCCAATGATACAGCTGTCTTAGCTTCCTGATCTTGAGGGGTCTCTTTTCTCCTCTCACTGCTGCTGCTTGTATCAGGTATACAGGAATTTTGATGTCATCTCCTGTCTTCTTCTTACGAGTGTTCCCGATCAGCACTGGACAAACAGGTTTGTCCATAACTAACACTTCGGTGTTGTCAGTGAAGTATGGTGTCTCCATATGAATGTTGGCCACACGAAGATTCTGCTTGACTGATGACGATGCCAGTGATACTTCTTTCTCTTGTCCTGTGTAGCAACGCCCTGGAACGAGGTTCTTTTCCACAATTGTCATGGTAGATCCAGTGTCTCTTACAGTATTCACTTTCTTACCCTCAACGTTCACAGTACAATGAGGATTGAATTCTGTGTCACTACATCTCTCACACAATAACTTTGGACTGGTCGTCTCACACTGTGCAGTGGTGATCGTGCTGCACATTGCTGAGTCATTCCTGCCTTGCTTGCAATCCCTCATGTGATGTGGTGGTACAAATACGGCATCGCGTCCAGGAGAGAAAATAGATACGACTCATTTTATAACGCGTAGAGCGCGCAGACAAACTAAATACGTAAATTTCTGAAACAAAATGACGTCTTCAATACATCCACGTCATAAGTTTGTGACTCTCTCTCTCTCTCTCTCTCTCTCTCTCTCTCTCTCTCTCTCTCTCTCTCTCTCTCTCTCGTTTTAGTTCGTCTTTATACCACCATTCCACAATGTTTTTTATTAGCAAAGAAAATGTAGTTGCCAATTCTTTCTGACTTGAACAAGGCTTAAGGCATTATATATAAATCTGGAATCTCATTGCTGACTTCAGTGATTTGACAGTCCTGATAAGGCCCTTTGCTGCTGGCAGGGCAATAAGCAACATTCTCTCTCTCTCTCTCTCTCTCTCTCTCTCTCTCTCTCTCTCTCTCTCTCTGTGTGTGTGTGTGTGTGTGACGTCAATGGACGTGACGTTCTCTAAAAGAGAGAGCGAGAGTGCCTGCAGACAAGAAAACATGGGAGGTTAAAGCACGTGAAGAAACTGTTCAAGTTCCATTTCGTTTTATTTCCAGTTAACAACCAGTTCAGTAAACATTGTATTCAATTTCAATCCATGTTTATTGAAGATCAAAATGAACCAGACATGCCAACACTGCAGCAATTCCAGTGAAAAAAAAGACATTCTTCAAAGTTCCAGTTGGTTTGTTCGATATTTGCATGCCAATAAATTTCCTATTTGATTTCAATCCATAGCTTCATCAAATTTGCCGTTCTCCCAGCCATAATATTTGCTCTTGGGCTCACCAGAAGAATCAACACGAGAATTGCAGTGCCGCAGGGTTTTCGAAGTAATCTTCATTGAAGAGCACAGAAACGGTTTCTTCACGGTCATCCAGCGATAGGGGATGCTTGCATCCAACGGAGTCTGAACATTTGGCTTTTTCTTCTCATTATCCCAGCCTTTCATCTGCTGCAGCCAGTTGTCCTTCACAAAAGCTAGCCTGATCCTCTTCATATGCCAACACTGCAGCAATTCCAGTGAAAAAAAAGACATTCTTCAAAGTTCCAGTTTGTTTGTTCCAGTATTTGCATGCCAATAAATTTCCTATTTGATTTCAATCCATGTGTGGTCTGACGACACGAGCAAATGACACAGTCTTGAAATCACATACAATCAAACTAAAAAATAACACCTTACTAAGTAATCATAGTAACGGAACCAAAGAGTATGGACATAAGTAAAGTATAACCTCGGTCCAGTCCAACACCTAGGTCCAAACTACTCATTTGCATATCATCACGTGATTTAATCACATGACTTCGCTACGTGTTTTCCCCTTGCAGACCATGATACCATCATTCCCACCCTACCACCAACACGTAGCTCAGCACAGCATTTCTTCTTTCTCAATTCCTTTGACTCAGATCTTGAATGACACAGGGTTCTCTTCAGCTTCATCGTCTGGCATCACTTGTTCAAGATTCACACTCATGGTAGAAATTCCTTCAGCACCAGCACCAGTAACAGATCCAGATATTTCAATAGGATCCATACCAGTAGCAAAGCCTTTCAGCTGAACAGCTTCTCTCTTCACATGTCTTTGCTTCAGAGGTGAAGCCGAAACAGGAACCAAATAAAATTTTTGCAACTGAAAGCCAGTATGGTGCCACCAGAAATACACCCTGACTTCTCCATCAATCACCAAGTACTCACTTTCGTTATTTGCCAGCCACGGCCGATTTCTGGTTCTGATCAGGAAAGATCCAACAGCTGTGATTTCTCTGCAGCGATTCGTTGTGCTCATTTGAACCCAGTACTCCTGCATGCAGAATGGGTACTCCAGCACGGTGAATGAAATCCTGAATTGAGTGATGGTTAGCTTCATCAAATTTGCCGTTCTCCCAGCCATAATATGTGCTCTTGGGCTCACCAGAAGAATTAACACGAGTATTGCAGTGCCGCAGGGTTTTCGAAGTAATCTTCATCAAAGAGCACAGAAACGGTTTCTTCACGGTCATCCAGCAAAAGGGGATGCTTGCATCCAACGGAGTCTGAACATTTGGCTTTTTTCTTCTCATTATCCCAGCCTTTCATCTGCTGCAGCCAGTTGTCCTTCACAAAAGCTTGCCTGATCCTCTTCATATTACGAAGAGTGATGTGATTGCCACTCTTCATTTGAGTACGCCGCAGAATGCGATGTGGATAAAATACAACTTTGTATCCTTTGAAGTAGTGGCGGGGATAACGGTCCCAGATGTCAGACACCAAAATCCACAGTAGTGGAACGATCCGGAAGGCATTTCTGTTTCAATGGAATCAGATCATTGAACATCGGAGCAGTTTATTTTTCCAGAATCATCTATGGTCCAACTGAATATTATGTCCCGATTCTCCTTACGAACAATACATTGGTTTCTGTACAGCTGCAAACGACGTGCCTGCCGTTTATGTGCCATTGCACGACGCTTTTTCTTCGCCATACTCTCATCCAATTCCACGTACGAATTCTCGGAACATACTGCCGTCGAAGATTCCAATATCCTCTCATTGCTCCACCGAAGTGCCTGCGGTGAAAGGTTCGACGTACAGGACGTCTTCCATAAACCCTCCTCTTATTTCCTATATTAAACGTCCTCTTTAAATTTCAACAAGGACGAAAAGTACAGGCCATCCTTACTCTTTAACAAAAAAAATCTCTAAGTGACCTTGACTGGAACAAACACGGCTATTTATATTCTGGTGGACCGAAGATTTGGACCGGACCGAAGTCTAACTGACCACACAACACCATCGCCTCACTCATCCCCTCCCTTCACGCAACAACCCCCCCCCCCCCCCCCCCCCCGCCCTCTTCCTCTCCCATAATCCCCTCTGTCATTTCCTTTGGTCAGCCATTCTTCACAGCTTACCACATGGACATCAGATAAGTCGTTCTTTGTTTGTACTGTCCTAAATGTTAAATGTTACCTATTTTGTTTTTCACTTGAAGAAGACCCAAGAGGTCGAAATGCATCGTGTCTTGTGTACTTTGTTCATCAATGTCCTCGGCGGAAACTAACCCCCACTCTTTCTAAACTTTGCTTCGTTCTCCGCCATCAGTCGCTCTCCATTTTGAAATTTTGAAACTTCTTTTATTTCGTCATTTTTTTTGTATAAGTCATGGAACGTCATTAAGTGTCACAAGTGTCATTTACGTAATTTTATTTTGACGTCATAACGTATATAGTATGTGTGTAGGCGTCTCGCATGGAGGTCGATGGTTCATTATATATCTTTAATAGCAATACTTAATATTGTGTTGTTCTAAAAATAGATTGGCCCAAGGAGGTTTTTATCCTTGGTCCAGGCCAAAACTATGGGCCATCTATTTATATATGCTGTTGTTGTTGTCCGAGGTCATTTTAGTTCAAACCGGTGTTCAGGGAGGTTGTATTTTCAGTTATGGTTTTTGGTAATAAAAGAAGTAATCGTACAAAAAAAGAATGGGGGGATGTTGTGGAGCAAAAAACGGATTGGAGGAAAGCGACGATTTCGACATCCAGTTGTACGAGTTGGTCGTCGTCGAAACTACTGTCCTGGTGGCATGCGAGCATGGTGGAACCGCCGCATGGCAAACGTACCACGCATTATTAACACCTGGCTGCAAATGCGGCGCTGGTGTCGTAAAAGACGTGCCGTTGGACATAAGCCACAAGCTCGTCGCTTGAATTTGTATAGAAACCAGTGTTATGTTCGTCGTGAGAATAAGGATCTTGTGTTTACCTGGAAAGTGGATTCTAAAGGAGATGTGAATAACCCTACTTTCGAGGAATTGTCTCCAATTGATCAGAAGTGCTTACCGGACAACGACGCCACTGTGGATATGAAGTCCAGTGTTTGGAATCTGTACCCCCGGCACTATTTTCGGGGTTACAAAGTGATCTATTATCCACGCCGTATCCTGAAGCGTACTCAGATGAATGCTGGAAAACAAATCTTCATTCGGGATGTTCGTCGAGTGAAGCTCGCGTTTGTGAAGGATAATTGGATCCAACAGACACTGGGACATGAAAATATGGGTAAGAAGCCGAAGATGCATGATCCTCTGGACAAAGCAATCCCTTTTCGCTGGATGACTGTGAAGAAGCCCTTCGTTGTGTCGTCCTTCAAGATTACGAAGAACACTCTTCGGTATACTAATCCAAAGGTTGACGATGAAGGCAAGCCCTGGTCGGGCTACTATGGCTGGGAAAACGGAAATTTTGAGAGGAATCTAACGAGCATGACCTTCAGTCGTTACTGCATCGTTCTGGAGTAGGCATTCTTCATGGTGGCAAACTGGGCTCTAAAGAGCATAATCACATTCTGCAGCGCAACCCTGGTTGCTGGATTGTCCCGGATCTGATTTCAAATAAGGCCTGGCTAGCTAAAGGAGAACACGACCATCTGATCCTGGATGGTGAATTGCGGGTGTACAGCTGGTGGCGCCATACTGGCTTCCTGTCTAAAAACATCGCTCTTCAGGACCCTTCTCCTCCTTCTGGTTGCCGCACCTTGACTCATAAGACTATGGGTGTTCGAGGTCTGGATCCAATTGAGATGTCTGGCAGTGTAACGGGTACTGAAGGAGAAGGTGCAGCAAGTCTCAGTGTGAATTTGCAGCAGGTCATGCCTGATGACGAGGCAGAAGAAAACCCTGTTACCTTTTCTGTTAGTGAATGGGAGGAACTAATAGGGTAGCTGAGCTACGTTTCGATGGTGTGGGTGGTGACTACAGGCCTCGGGCCATGTTATTTTTAGGTGTGTTGCTATGGTTACGTAGTTAGGTGTTAATTTTAAGGATGTATGTGGTTCATTCATACGTCGTCAGACCACACGAAGTGTTGTTGAAAGGAAATGAATTTATTAAGAAGTAAATAAAGTTGAATTAGAACAGAATGTCTTTTTTGTTTTTGTTCATGCAAATGAGACTTGTGGTTCAAGTACAGGCATTTCTGGTTCCTCGTCACTGAATTTCAATGAATTTCATTAAGTCATCAAAGTTCATTTGATCTTCTTCTTCTGGCAGTGGTGTGTCATTGATGATTTGAATGATAGTTCCTTGGGTGTCCGTCTGGCTGAGTGGTGTTGCGTGGTCGTCGTAGACGCTGTATTTGTCCATGATGGTAGTTGATGCTGTGCTTAGCTCCGTGTGATGGTTTGTCGTCGTTGCCGGCGGATCGGTTTCCTGCGGCGGTGTCTCCGTCGTTTTTTGCTTCTTGTTGCATTGCTCTCTGAGTTGTTGGTAGAGTGTCGGGTTTCGTTCTTCTAGTGCTCTTTTTCTGGCTTGTCTGACGTCGACTTCTGCTTGGAGGTCGTCTGGTGTAGTGATGTCCCAACGGTCCTCGCCGAGTTTGTCCAGTTCGGGGTAGTTGTTAGTGAAGACTATGATTCTTGGAGTGTCGAACATCCTCATTGTACTTTCGTATTTCTTGCTAAATACGACTCCATTTTTGAGGGATTTCCATTGTTTTATAATTGATTTGGTGGCCAGTGGTTCTGCAGAGATCAAATACGACGAGTTGTTGTTGAGCATAAGCGTACATTACGTCGTTGTAGGAGGTGCTGTTGGTGTAGAAGGCTCCGTATTTGAATATGAGGTACTTTGCTAACCAGGTTTTTCTGTGTTTCCTTTTTCATCTACGATGAATAGGATTTTGCGGTCATTTTGGCTTGAAGTCTGCCAAGTGCTTTCTTTTGCCATGGTTTTAGTCTTGCTTCATCGTATCTTTGCTGCATTGTTTTCTTGATTTTTCTCGTTTTTGAGGTCTTTGCTTGCATCTCTGAGCATTTTTTTTTTTGAGAGGTATTCGAGTCCGTAGTCGTCGATCATTTCTTCTTCTTTTGCGCCTTGTTCCATTTGCTGGATCATTTTTTTTTATGTCCGTTCTTTGTCCTTTGGATGTGGTCATTGTGAAGTCGCCGATTTCTATGTAATTTTCAATGTCTTCTTTGGTGCAATATGCCTTGTTTTGTTCAGGCGTTCCTTTTGCGACTTCCAAATGAATTGTTGGAATGTTGAGGATCTTTTTGATTTGCTGAAGCGAAGTCTTCCGTTTGCTTGGAAGTATCCTTGTAGATGTTTTGTGGTTCCTTGAGCTCTGAGTTCGTGGCCGTAAATTAGGTATTGCACTCGCGTACTCTCTGCGAATGCTTTTATGGTTTCTTCGTTGTCATCTGTGTACTCATGTAGTGTAAAGACCCAGTGCTTTGCTTTCGGATCTCTCTTTTCTGTCATGTTAGAAGGTGTAGTGAGAGATATGAGATACGTGCTCTCTCTCTGAAAGTCAAGACTGAAATGACAACCGCTGCACTCAGAAGTGTTAGACAAAAAATCTCTAAGTGACCTTGACCGGAACAAACATGGCTATTTATACTCTGGTGGACCAAAGATTTGGACTGGACCAAAGTCTAAACTTTCTTTGGTCCAAAACAATAACAAGGGAAATAATTAAGTGTTGTGATTAAAGGTTTATAACGGAATCTTGGGACTCCGGCGAGACGCTTAGCAACATGCGAGACGCCAATCCACACACAAAAACCGTTCTGACGTCAAATACACAAATACATCACTAATATGACGATTAAATTATGACACATACAAAAAAAAAAAAATGAGAAGTGGCATGCTGGGCAGGACAGTGTCGTCAATGGTGTGCTGGCTGTTTTTCTGGGGTTGGTGGTGGGTCTTCGCAGTGGCACAGTGCTGTTGAGTGTGGCATGGTCCTCGCGGCCTTTCGGGCTCGTAGTTCGTCTGCGTAGCTCAGAGTTTGCTGGTTTTCTTCTCTTCGTCTTTTTCTGTTGTCTGCTTCTTTTTGGTAGTCCTCGATGGTGATAGTGATGGATCTGTCTTCTGATAGTTTGTCTATTTCTGGATGAGTATTCATGAAGACTATGACTTTTGGAGGTTCAAAAGTACGCATGGTTGATTCATATTTCTTGGAGAAGACAATGCCGTTCTTCAAGCTTTCTATTGTCTTGTAATTAATCTGGGTGCCTATTGCTCGGCAAAGGTCGATGACGACGTTAGTTTGATTTGCGTAAGCGTACATGACGTCATTGTAGCTGGTAGTGTTGGTGTAGAACGCCTCTGTTTTGAAGACCAGTCATTTACTCAGCCATGTTTTCCTGGTGTTTCTCCATCCAGAATTAAATGATCATGCTCACTCTTTGCAAGCCATGGTTTGTTGGAAATGAGATCTGGAACAATCCAACAGCCAGGATTCCACTGATAGATGTGATTGTGTTCCTTATCTCCCAATTTTCCAGCATGCACAATGGGAAGACCGGAGCGGTGCAGAAGCGATTGAATATCATGACCATTTGATTCTTCAAACTTCCCATTCTCCCAGCCATAGTAGCCCAGACCAAGGCTTTCCATCAGAATCCACTTTCGGATTTGCAGAGTGCAATGCTTTGCTCGTAATCTTCAGAGAAGACAAAACAAAAGGCTTCTTGACAGTCATCCATCTCATTGGAATAGACGCATCCAAAGGATCCTGAATTTTTGGCTTCTTTCCTTGATTCTCGCGGCCCAGAGTTTGCTGTATCCAATCGTCCTTCACGAAGGCCAATTTCACAGACCTCAAGTCACGAAGAGCTGTTTGCTTCCCAGTACCCATTTGCGCACGCTTTCAGAATACGACGAGGGTAGTATACAACCTTATAGCCCTTGAAGTAATGGCGCGGATACATATCCCAAATAGCGGATTTCATGTCATAGGTCTTCTCACTGTCAGGGTATTCACTCTTCACGATTACACCTACGATGATGAAGACAACATCAAGATATTTGCCAATAGTAATCGTTGTCAATGCCTCATCTATGACCACGAAACCGGAAAAGAAAAACAACACACCACACCTCCAAGGATACTTCTAATCCAATGGAAGACTCCGATTCACGCAAATAAAAAAATTTCACAAAACGAAAAAATGCACCTCGAGATCGCCACAGGCACACCTCAACAAAACCGCGATTACTGCACGAAGGAAGATCAAGAAAACTACGTTGAAATCGGAGATGTTACAGCAACCACATCTCAAGGACAACGAAATGACATTAGCAAAATGATTAACCAGATTCAAGAAGGAGCCAAAGAGAAGGACCTCATACAAGAATTCGGCATGGATTATCTCGGGAAAAAAAAGAATGCTCCGAGATTCCATCAAAGACATGAAAAACGAGCAACAACGACAAAAAAAATGGAGGACTACTTCAATGAAGCAAATTTGCGACCATGGCAAAAGAGATGCCTCAGCAAACTCAACCAGCAAAACGACCGTCAAATCTTATTCGTCGTGGATGAAAAAGGAAACACCGGGAAAAACATGGCTGAGTAAATGGCTGGTCTTCAAAACAGAGGCGTTCTACACCAACACTACCAGCTACAATGACGTCATGTACGCTTACGCAAAATCAAACTAACGTCGTCTTCGACCTCTGCCACGCCACTGGAGATTCCATCAATTACAAAACCATGGAATCCCTAAAAAAAAAAAAAGGGCATCGTTTTCTGCAAGAAATACGAGAGCGAGATGAGAACATTCAGACCACCCAAAATTGTGGTCATCATGAACAGCGAGCCAGAATTAGACAAGCTGTCTGAAGACCGCTATCTCAAGAAAACACCAGGTGAACTGGAAGTTGAGGAGGAGGATTGCAGAGCAAGAAAACGACAGAGAGAAATTGACCACCCTGAAGTCTTTCAAGCTGCAAAACAGCAACGCACCATGCCACATTCTGCGGCTCCATGCTACTGCGAGGACCCACCACCATCCCTCCACGCCACACCCGTCTCGGACACCGACACCAACCAGACCATCGTCACAATCATCAACGACACACAACTTCCAACTCAAGAGACACAGGAAGACGACGCAAACAGACTCGACCCTTCCATGCCACTTCTAATACAGGAACAAGATGCCTTCCCTTTCGAGGAACTCCTCAAGTTCATTAAAGATCAAAATGAACCAGACATGCAACACTGCAGCTATTCCAGTGGAAAAAAAAGACATTCTTCAAAGTTCCAGTTTGTTTGTTCCGATATTTGCATGCCAATGAGTTTGTTTGTATGTGATTTCAAGACTGTGTTATTTGCTCGTGTCGTCAGACCACGTATGGATTGAAATCAAATAGGAAATTGTGAAGAAACCGTTTCTGTGCTCTTCGATGAAGATTACTTTGAAAACCCTGCGGCACTGCAGTTCTCGTGTTAATTCTTCTGGTGAGCCCAAGAACAAATATTATGGCTGGGAGAACGGCAAATTTGATGAAGCTAACCATCACTCAATTCAGGATTTCATTCACCGTGCAGGAGTACCCATTCTGCATGCAGGACTATTGGGTTCAAATGAGCGCAACGAATCGCTGCAGAGAAATCCCGGCTGTTGGATCCTTCCTGATCAGAACCAGAATCGGCCATGGCTGGCAAATAATGAAAGTGAGTACTTGGTGATTGATGGAGAAGTCTGGGTGTATTCCTGGTGGCACCATACTGGCTTTCTGTCACAAAATATTGATTTGGTTCCTGTTTCGGTTTCGCCTCGGAAGCGAAGAAGTGTGAAGAGAGAAGCTGTTCAGCTGAAAGGCTTTGCTACTGGTATGGATCCTATTGAAATGTCTGGATCTGGTGCTGGTGCTGAAGGAATTTCTACCATGAGTGTGAATCTTCAACAAGTGATGCCGGACGATGAAGCTGAAGAGAATCCTGTGTCATTCAAGATCCGAGTCAAAGGAATTGAGAAAGAAGAAATGCTGTGCTGAGCTACATGTTGGTGGTAGGTGGGGAAGGATGGTGTCGCGGTCAGCGAGGGGAAAACACGTAGTGAAGTCATGTGATTAAATCACGTGATGATATGCAAACGAGTAGTTTGGACCTAGGTGTTGGACTGGAGCGAGGTTATACTTTATTTATATACATACACTTTGGTCCGGTTACTATGGTTACTTAGTAAGGTGTTATTTTTTAGTTTGTATGTATGTGATTTCAAGACTGTGTCATTCGCTCGTGTCGTCAGACCACACATGGATTGAAATCAAATAGGAAATTTATTGGCATGCAAACTCGGAAGCGAAGAAGTGTGAAGAGAGAAGTTGTTCAGCTGAAAGGCTTTGCTACTGGTATGGATCCTATTGAAATATCTGGATCTGTTACTGGTGCTGGTGCTGAAGGAATTTCTACCATGAGTGTGAATCTTCAACAAGTGATGCTGGACGATGAAGCTGAAGAGAATCCTGTGTCATTCAAGATCCGAGTCAAAGGCATTATGTTCCCAGAATTCGAACTTGGAATAGGATGCGGGTATGGCGAAGGAAGTGACGCGCTATTGCGCATAAGCGACAGGCACGCCGTTTGCAATTGTATAGGAATCAGTGCATTCTTCATCGAGAGAATCGGGACATAATATTTACTTGGTCTGTTGATATTCTGGAAAAGTATCAGGTCCGTCGTCTGATGATCTGGTTCCTCTGAAGCAGAAATCTCTTCCTGATCGCTTTTCCACTGTGGATATGGTTTCTGACATCTGGAATCGATATCCCCGTCACTATTTTAAGGGATATAAGGTGGTGTTCTATCTGCATCGCATTCTGAGATGCACTCAAATGAAATGTGGTGCTCAAATCACCCTTCGTGATATGAAGAGAGTCGAACTAGCGTTCATAAAGGACAACTGGCTGCAGCAGACTCAGGCTTGGGATAATGAGAACTGTGTCATTCGCTCGTGTCGTCAGTCCACACATGGATGAAATCAAATAGGAAATTTATTGGCATGCAAATATTGGAACACAAACCACCCCCCCCCCCCCCCCCCCCCCCCCTTTTTTTTTTTAAGGTAAAACTGGGGTTCACCTCATTCTTATCTCCAGAACAATTTTTTTTTTTTTAATGTAGAAGGGATGATAAATGAACGGAACACGATATGTTCAATTGTAATTAGCACTTTACACGGCGACGTGAAAAAGAAAAAGAAAACAAAATAAACAGCAAACTTTAACCCAAACATGAAACTCGACCTGCCCGTCTGGACAGAGTGAACTTTTCATTGATCAGAATTCCGTTGATATGTGGAACACAAAAAACACGTCATGTTGGACGTCTGCCACGCAACACATCGATGTCGTCACGGACAGGTGACATAACGTAAACAAACTATCTTCACAGTATCTTACCCCTTGCTAATCTTAACAAATCTTAAATAAATGTTAGCGAACCGCCCAGAGAAACGTGGACAAACGAGTCACAAGACAAAACACAATGCGTTTCGACCTATTAGGTCTTCTTCAGGTGAGACACAAACAAATAAAACAACGAAAATTAACATAACTTTGATCGCTTCAGATCGCTTCAAAGTTCAGCGCAAGGAAGAAGGCGTTGAAATTTGCAACTAGAACTTGCTAATCTTAGCGGAACAAAATCTTCCATTAATACTTTGAGAGAGTATGTCATTCACACACGTTTTTACGCCGCGACTCATTGTCGTCATTGATGTGTGACGCACAATGTAAACACTACTGACTTGCAACATCCTTGATCTAGACCCATATTAAATGGAACACGCCATAGAAACAGAAATGAAATCTGAAACAATTTTGGACCTTGTGACAATACTTTGTTGGAACAAGAATAATATAATAATACTCTTTGCTTTCTCACGCTGGTGTAAAGCCGGAGGAACATGATGCACAAGTTCACAAAACAATCCACACAGACGATGAGTAGATCCTCCATGATCTATCATAACGCACCATTCTGATAAACAGCGAACTGGCTGCTATGATGGGCAGCACAACTCCAAAAATAAGCGAGGTATGTTCCTCAAAAAAAAAAAAAAAAAAAAAAAATCTGCGCAGCCTCCCTGCCACGCGACCATGGCATTCTCTATGATACCATACACACGATGCAACAACTGGCATCCAAAAACCATAAATGAGTGATAACACACTCTCTACGTGCTATGATAGCCACAACCACGGGGGAAAAAAAAAATGCAGTGCAGAATCCAGTCAGGCCTCATCTGAATGATTCCCCCTCCGCCAAGTAGCCACATATACTCGATGTGACATTCCCACCATTTATTGCATCCTCAATGCAACAACAGTCCACAGACTCTCCAAGTCACAAGAGCAAACAAATTGTCCTCAGCATACCATACACGTGCCCAAGATAATAGTAAGTTAGATAACCAGAGTCCTTATTCACTATGTGATAGCAGCTTTATTATGGAAGCCAGTTAGCACATAACCGGCTGATAAGCGATTTAATTACCATACAACCTTGATGAGCTGTTTAAACACCATCCTGCATTGGGATGCACTGTCAATAGGCATTAAATAAAAGAACCAATCATAAACTTCTCTCATATCACAATAGCACTGCAAGAGACCACTGTCTCTAAATGAAAATCTTACTGACTGTTTAACAGATTGACCTCAGCATAGCTTCTTTTGTCAACAGGGATTTATTCAGATGCGTGACATATAATCAGCACCTATGTTTTCCACTCCTGGGATCACTCTGACTAGTCTGAGAGTAAAAGAATGTTGTTGGAGTTGGATCGCCCATCGCCTGAGTCGACCATTTATCAGGCTTGTAGCGTTTAAAGTACTCCAGTGGACGATGGTCTGTCTCTAGCACGAAATGAGTCCCATACAGGTATGGCTCGTATTTTTGAATGGCCCATAGGATGTCCAAACACTCCTTCTCAATGGTGGAGTAATTGATCTCTGCACCACTTAGCTTTTTGCTGGCAAAAGCAACAGGTCTCAAATCCCCGTCCTTCTCTTGCAGCAGGACAGCTCTGAGGCCTTTCTCTGAGGCATCTGTCCTCAGGACAAACTCTGTGTCGGGTGTTACCAGTACAGGCTTTTCCGTGAGTTTCTGTTTCAGCGTCGCGAAAGCTTGCTCACATTCGCGCCGGTCCAGCGAATATTGTCTGGCTGGCCTTTCTTTGTAGTGTCAGTCAGTGGATCAGCAATCTCCGCGAATTTTGGAATGAACTTCCTATAATAACCAGCTAATCCCCAGAAATGTTCTCACTTGTTTCTCTTTGTCTTGGGTCTTTCTGCAACTTTTCAACCTTGTCTATTTCTGGTTTAATCAACCCATAGCCCACTTCATGTCCTAGGAACGACAATTCCTGTATCCAAGTAAACACTTGGATGGTTTTGCAGTAAGGCCTTCTTCTAGCCTGGTCAGCACCATGTCTAATGCCCTTACGTGTTCTTCCCACATTTCCGTGGCGATTAACACATCATCAGTGAACTTGTGTATATCGTCCCATTTCTCACTGCTGCTGCTTGTAACGGGTATACAGGAATTTTGATGTCATCTCCTGTCTTGTTCTTACGAGTGTTCCCGATCAGTACTGGGCAAACAGGTTTTGTCCATAACTAACACTTCGGTGTTGTCAGTGAAGTATGGTGTCTCCATATGAATGTTGGCCACACGAAGATTCTGCTTGACTGATGACGATGCCAGTGATACCTCTTTCTCTTGTCCTGTGTAGCAATGCTCTGGAACGAGGTTCTTTTCCACAATTGTCATGGTAGATCCGGTGTCTCTTACAGTATTCACTTTCTTACCCTCAACGTTCACGGTACAATGAGGATTGAATTCTGTGTCACTACATCTCTCGCACAATAACTTTGGACTGGTCGTCTCACACTGTGCAGCGGTGATCGTGCTGCACATTGCTGAGTCATTCCTGCCTTGCTTGCAATCCCTCATGTGATGTGTGGGTACACAATACGGCATTGCGTCCAGGAGAGAAAATAGATACGACTTATTTTATAACGCGTAGAACACGCAGACAAAGTAAGTTACGTAAATTTCTGAAACAAAATGACGTCTTCAAAACATGCAGGTCATACGTTTGTGACTCTCTCTCTCTCTCTCTCTCTCTCTCTCTCTCTCTCTCTCTCGTTTTAGTTCTTTTAGTTCGTCTTTATACCACCATTCCACAATGTTTTTATTAGCAAAGAAAATGTAGTTGCCAATTCTTTCTGACTTGAACAAGGCTTAAGGCATTATATATAAAATCTGGAATCTCATTGCTGACTTCAGTGATTTGACAGCCCTGATAAGGCCCTTTGTTGCTGGCTGGGCAATAAGCAACATTCTGTGTGTGTGTGTGTGTGTGTGTGTGTGTGTGTGACGTCAATGGGACGTGACGTTCTCTAAAAGAGAGAACGAGAGTGCCTGCAGATAAGAAAACATGGGAGGTTAAAGCACGTGAAGAAACTGTTCAAGTTCCATTTCGTTTTATTTCCAGTTAAAAACCAGTTCAATAAACATTGTATTCAATTTCAATCCATGTTTATTGAAGATCAAAATGAACCAGACATGCCAACACTGCAGCAATTCCAGTGAAAAAAAAAGACATTCTTCAAAGTTCCAGTTGGTTTGTTCCGATATTTGCATGCCAATAAATACCTATTTGATTTCAATCCATAGCTTCATCAAATTTAAAAGACATTCTTCAAAGTTCCAGTTGGTTTGTTCCGATATTTGCATGCCAATAAATTTCCTATTTGATTTCAATCCATAGCTTCATCAAATTTGCCGTTCTCCCAGCCATAATATTTGCTCTTGGGCTCACCAGAAGAATCAACACGAGAATTGCAGTGCCGCAGGGTTTTCGAAGTAATCTTTATCGAGAGCACAGAAACGGTGGGATGCTTGCATCCAGCGGAGTCTGAACATTTGGCTTTTTCTTCTCATTATCCCAGCCTTTCATCTGCTGCAGCAGTTGTCCTTCACAAAAGTAAGCCTGATCCTCTTCATATGCCAACACTGCAGCAATTCCAGTGAAAAAAGAAGACATTCTTCAAAGTTCCAGTTTGTTTGTTCCAGTATTTGCATGCCAATAAATTTCCTATTTGATTTCAATCCATGTGTGGTCTGACGACACGAGCAAATGACACAGTCTTGAAATCACATACAAACAAACTAAAAAATAACACCTTACTAAGTAACCATAGTATCGGGACCAAAGAGTATGGACATAAGTAAAGTATAACCTCGGTCCAGTCCAACACCTAGGTCCAAACTACTCATTTGCATATAATCACGTGATTTAATCACATGACTTTGCTACGTGTTTTCCCCTCGCTGACCGCGACACCATCCTTCCCACCCCCTACCACCAACACGTAGCTCAACACAGCATTTCTTCTTTTCTCAATTCCTTTGACTCAGATCTTGAATGACACAGGATTCTCTTCAGCTTCATCGTCTGGCATCACTTGTTGAAGATTCACACTCATGGTAGAAATTCCTTCAGCACCAGTAAACAGATCCAGATATTTCAATAGGATCCATACCAGTAGCAAAGTCTTTTAGCTGAACAGCTTCTCTCTTCACACTTCTTTGCTTCCGAGGCGAAACCGAAAACAGGAACCAAATCAATATTTTGCGACAGAAAGCCAGTATGGTGCCACCAGGAATACACCCTGACTTCTCCATCAATCACCAAGTACTCACTTTCATTATTTGCCAGCCACGGCCAATTCTGGTTCTGATCAGGAAGGATCCAACAGCCAGGATTTCTCTGCAGCGATTCGTTGTGCTCATTTGAACCCAGTACTCCTGCATGCAGAATGGGTACTCCAGCACGGTGAATGAATCCTGAATTGAGTGATGGTTAGCTTCATCAAATTTGCCGTTCTCCCAGCCATAATATTTGCTCTTGGGCTCACCAGAGAAATTAACACGAGAATTGCAGTGCCGCAGGGTTTTCGAAGTAATCTTCATCGAAGAGCACAGAAACGGTTTCTTCACGGTCATCCAGCAAAAGGGGATGCTTGCATCCAACGGAGTCTGAACATTTGGCTTTTTCTTCTCATTATCCCAGCCTTTCATCTGCTGCAGCCAGTTGTCCTTCACAAAAGCTAGCCTGATCCTCTTCATATTACGAAGAGTGATGTGATTGCCACTCTTCATTTGAGTACACCGCAGAATGCGATGTGGATAAAATACAACTTTGTATCCTTTGAAGTAGTGGCGGGGATAACGGTCCCAGATGTCAGAGACACCAAATCCACAGTAAAGGAACGATCCGGATGGCATTTCTGTTTCAACGGAATCAGAAGAGCACTCAAAACAACGTAACAAGTATCACATGATCATGTCTGTGTGTCACAAAATGACACAGAACTTGGACTGTTTGGCAGCAGGAGGTAGACGGTGAGTCTGCACATTCAGATTGTAATCTCTCATCACCGAGTCCTGCGCGATGTCGGGCAGACCGGAATATTTCTTCTGCATTCGGTGAAGAACAATCCGGTGCCCGTAATACTGTTTCGTGAATCTTTTGTGCTCAGCTTTCGAAAGTGATCGTCCGTGATGCCCAGGTCATTGAAAATGACCCTGGCTTCTTTCTCCTCCTCTGAGACAGTGTGCAGGATGGAATGACTGGGGTTTGGGCTGTAAGATGCAACTCTCAGGAAATTTCCTCTCTCTCCAGCCTGTCACAGCGCTGGATTTCTTCCAACGTGAACCGATCCTGCGGAATGTGTTTCAGAATACTGCGAATTAAAAACTGGCAACTGTCTGAGACGTATACAGGAATAATGTAGCATCCGTCCAGGATGCTCTTTCTCAACTTGGCGACTGTTTCTGCTCCAAATGGCCCCGTGACCCCGGTCACCATGAAATACAACATGATACACATGGCCCACACATCAACATAGCGACTAAAGTAACTTTCATCTTTGAAGAGTTCCGGCGTGGCGGACGGTGGAGATCCCCAGAAAGTGAGCGTCAGGTCCATGGAGACAAAGGTGCTGAAGCCGAAGTCTCCCTGTATGGAATCTGTATGCAGAGGCAGAGGAGGAACCACCATCTCCAACCACCAGCTTAAAACTTGTATGGAATCTGTATGCACAGGCAGAGTAACCATCATCTCCAACCGCCAGCTGAAAACTTTCTTGTTCGAACCGCTTCTCTTGCCAAATCCTGGTTATAGCTGCATTTAAGATCTAAACTTTCTCAGAAGTTAGCCCCTGTGTTCCATCCACCCTTGGGAATTCCTATTCTTCCCAATTTAGAACATGCAGTCACAGATGCTGGAGTCGTGTGTGATTTGTCCAGATTTCCTGATGACTCACCGTGGACTTCTCTCACCCCAGAGATCAGCTTTGATTTGACCTCGCATTGCAAAGACTCGGCCAGCTTTCAACAAGACTTTTTTGTGCTGAATTTTTGTACTAAATATCCATCCTAGCCAAAAATGTTTAAGGATGGCGCCAAATCTGAAGGGAGAGGCTTGCTGAGCACCCTCTCACAGATTTCAAAACATGTTCCTTCAGACAGCTTCATCTACCAGCTAAACCCACAGCGTTGGTTTGGCACTTCAGATGGTCTTTAAATCAAAATAAAAAGACACTTGCATTCTCTCAGACTCCATTTCTGTTTTGGAAGCCATTACTGGCCGTAACCTCAAGCATCATCAACTACTGAATGTGTTTGAACTGTACATCTCTGTGAAAAGTTATGGTTTAAAACACAGTATTTGGTTTGGTTTCCGGTGATGTCGGCATCCGAGGCAATCAGGTTGTTGGTCAATATGCAAAGAACGTCACAGATAAAACGTTAAGCAGATTTTCTATCCCTTACACTGATTTGAAACCTAAAGCTTTGACTGATCATTTACAATTAATTGTGTGTACACTGATAAAAGATGTATTACATGATGTTATATTAAATTTTACGACAAATAATGATTGAGATAGTATCAACAAGCTTATGAGTTATACCAAACAGAAGGCCGGTTATCAGTAAATTTTATTAGTAAATTACTAAGTATGGAATCGACGTTGGTCAAATATACACATTTGTTGTTAAACTGGCTAAATACAAGCGAAGTTGCAGAAATAGCAGAAGGTGTTGTTTTTTTTTTGTTTGTTTGTTTGTTGTTTTTTTTTCAAACATTTTGACCCTGTATCATGAATCTTACGTTGTCGCCAAGATGACAGAAAATGGGTGTTAATCATGCGACAATCCAATATGCTTATATGTCAAATAAAACAAATCATGTCATTTGCTAACTTCGTTGACTCGGCGCAATTCAACACGAATGAATGGAAGGAGCCTGCTCAAACTTGTCCACCGGGAAGTATTTCTGCCACGAACCACGTTTGCCTGAAAAGATCACTTTCCCTCAATCCTCCTCCCCACCTCCCCTCTTCAACCATTCCTTTCCACTCACCAAAATGGAGACGAAAAAAGAACAGGGAAGGGTGAGTATGGGGGTGGAGAAAAGTAACAGTGGTGAAGGAATCCGCTTCTGTCGGAGGGAGGGGGGGGGGGGGGGGGGGGGGGTAATGTAACGTAATGTTGCGAAAAGCCCAGCCGACCTCAAAGGGCCATATCCGGGCTGTCACCGCGTTGAAGTCAACTCACAAGTCATTCAGTCACACAACTCTTTAAATACTTCTTCTAAAAGCACGGTCGAAATTTTGATTAAAAAAAAAAAAATGTTAATTTCTATTGAGGGAGGGTTTCTGTGGGAAGGTATGAGAGAGAGAGAGAGAGAGAGAGAGAGAGAGAGAGAGAGAGAGAGAGAGAGAGAGAGAGAAAAACGTGTGTCTGTGTATGTTTGTGTGAAAAGTGTGCGTATGTTGATTTTTCTTTCTGTTTTCCCGTTAAATTTGTCGCAAGAGTGGCATGGTGGTTATCTACTCGGGGATTCTCGTGTCTGATACACCCTGTACCAAATAGACAAACAAAAATGGTATGTCAAGGATGCTTAGCATGGCGGTTTAATTCAATTGACGTATAAATCCAAATAGGCACACTGGTTCTCGTTTTGAAAAAAAAAATCAGTGTGTGTCCTCAGTCACGCTTGATACTTTGTCAGATATGAAAAGTATTGGCTTAAGTTTGGGTTTGTTTTGTTTGTTGTCTGTTTCTTTTAATTTCTCCGTGAACCGCAAATTCGTGTCTGAACCTTGGTACCCTTACTTTACGTTAACTGGTTTATTGCTCTGGTGGGGTCTGTTTGGTCTAGTTATGTTGTTGTTGATTTGTTATTGTTGGTGGGTGGGTTCATTTTTATTTTTTTTTTTTTTTTTTTTTTTTTTTTTTTTTTTTTTTGCTTTAGTTCCATTGTTAACCTGTATAGCCCATGAGACCAGAATATGTGAATATGATTTTCTCACGCGCACACGCACACACACGCGCGCTCGCACGCGCGCTCGCGTGTGTGCGTGTGTATTGTTGTTGTTGTTGTTGTTGTTGTTGTTGCTGCTGCTGCCGCTTAAGATTATTTCAATTTATTTTTCATCAAAGACTATTGTGAAAAAATCTTGTACAGAAAACTATCGTGAAAAAAAAGGTCCCGAATGATAGCCTACACTTGTCGCATAATTTTATCTAATCTTTGCATGTGGCTTTTCTTTAAATGAATGATATATTCTACATTCTTGCTAATCCAGTGAGTGCTACTGCATTTGTTGCTTGCATGGTTTCCACATGTGTAGCTGCCCAAAAGAACACCCCCACACCCATCTTCTCTTAGGTTTGTTTTTAAAGGCCAGTGACCATGTGAAATAAATAATCTGAATCACACTCAGTCCAAGACTTAAGTGGACTTTTCTACTCCACGACTACATAGACTTGGGGTGGAAACGGTTCATTGTCATTTAAAATGTCAGACGCTGTAGCACATTAATTGAGATTTAATACACTCGGGCGTGAGAGTTACCAGTTACTGACTGAAATGATGCCTTTACTCCCCAGCCATGACGCGTATGTCGCTTAGCGGACTGTGGGTTGACACTTCTGGGCGTCGTTTGTGTCCACACCACAAACCCTGCCCCTCGCCCTCCGCCACCGTTGCCTGACATGAACGAGCTCCGCCCACTACCAGGCAATCCCCGGTTCGTCTGTCCCAACTGAGTAAGCGTACTGGGATTGGATGACGCCGCCCGTCAGGGGAAGTATCTTGTCAAAGAGATCGGGGCGGAAAGTGTGGCAAAGCGTTAGCTCGCCATTGTGTGGCATTCTGTCTCGCAAATCTCTCCAGTGTTCACTGAAATGGACTATCGCCAGCAGGGTCTCTGTTGGACTGGCAATACAAGAGCAGGCCTCTTCCCGGTTTCCATCTGGTAGGTGTCGTCAGGAACGCATTGTGCTCTCTCATCGCATACGGTATACTTGTGTTGAGACGGGTTTCCTCTGTCTCCCAGAAGCTGGAGTTGGCATGTACAGTTGTGTGGAACTTCTTACTGTAGCTTTTCATAGCATTTGAAATGTGTTCGTCATAAGCAAGCGAAGGATGGATGGGGCGTCGCATGTTCATGGGCCATTACGGTGAGTGTAGACTTGTAGATTACTTTAAGAAAACATGCTGATGGAAATCAGGTAGAGCCAGCCCTTAACTTCGCAATAGAACACACACACACACACACACACACACACACACACACACACACACACAAAAAAAAAAACCGTTCGACTCCGAACGTAAAACGAAGTGCGAGCCTTTGCAACGATGTCATAAAATAATGTATACTGTCTTTCAAACAAATAGGAAAATCGGTGGAACATGACTTAACTGAACGGTATCCTTGATTTTTTCTTCTTCTTTCATTTTCTTTCTTTCATTTATATATCGTTGCTATAGGCTATTGTACAGGTCCCTTAATGTAGGCTAGTAGTAAAGTAGAATGAATAAGTTTTTTAGGGGGTTTTTGTTGTTTTTTTTTTTTTTTGTTTTTTGTTTGTTTTCTTTTTCTTTTTTTTGCAAGAAATGTTTTTTTTTAGTAGCCTGTTGAGGCATTAGTGAGCGCAGATTCTTTTCTCAATGTTGATTTCAGAGCAGTGAAAACTCATTGTGAAAGGACATTTGACATCAAATTCTGTAAACCTGGGGTTGAGACTGCTGAGGGGAGGCGTTTGAGCAATACTTTGTTTTCGTACGATGTTTGATGCTGCTGCGAGTGCTACAGCTGCTGCTGCTGCTGCTGATGTTGCTGTTAATATGGTGATGAGAAAAGGATGATGAATTAATAACTAGGCGATGATGGAAACCTGTATGCCAGTCTATGATTACATACGCGACACCGGGCGTACTTTTAGTGCTCATAAGCCAAACGTGTATGTGTGTGTGTGTGTGTGTGTGTGTGTGTGTGAGAGAGAGAGAGAGAGAGAGAGAGAGGTGCACTGCTTCTCCTTGTCTTAATATTTGTCGTCCTATGTCCGAAGAAAGAATACGGGGAAACGAATATGTAGAAACTAAGATTACTGATGTTGGAGAAATGACAAAGAGAACTGCATTATACCATCAATCAGGCAATTGGTGCAAGCCCATTCAGCATTGGGTATCTGCTAAGAATATCAGTTCACCTCAAAATACTCTGATCTTCTTTCAACATTGTAAACGATATTGTGATTGTAAACTCCAGTCACAGTTATTGTTGGTTTTGCTTTGTTTTCTTTTTACAAAAATCAGTGTCACTGCCATTCATTAACAGATTGATTGGTGATGCTCTGATGATTTTATCTTTCATGTAATTGGTGTCTGAGAACCATATGAAAAGAGATAAGGGTTGTGACGATCAGCTTAACCAGTCACTAAAACATGAACCAAATCAGGACATCAGCATTGCTCAACTCTGTGGAAAGCAGTACATGGGCCTACATGTGTAATTGCAAGACGTTACAAATTCACCACGGTGAACACTTTACAAGGAATAATTGTAACCAATCATGTGAAAATGTTAGTCAAATAAAAATTGCAGGACTTCTCTGTAAAGTTCAGGGGGGGGGGGGCTATAACATACCGGGGGGGGGGGGGGGGGGGGGGGGGGGGGACATGGGGGGGGCTAATAACATACCGAATGTAGTGATTAAGTAACATACCGAATGTAGTGATTATTAGTAACAAATGTATGAAGTTTTTTTTTTTTGCTTTGTTTCTTAATTCAGTCAAATACAAATACTGTACACATTACTACCAGCTTAATCAATGTGAAAGAAATGGGTGCATTTAAGTGTTTGTTATTTCATTTCATCTTTACTTATAATCAGCTTTGTGTTGATATATACATTCACATGATAATATACATAGTATTCAAAGAAAAACACCGTTTTATGCACACAAACAATTGTTTCAACGTAAGTATATGTATGCCAATGTTAGAATGCTCTTTTCGTGAAAATAACAAACACAATGTGCGCATCCAGACTCAAAACCACCTGTGTATCACAAACTCCTGGTGTGTCGTTTATCAAAAAGTAGCATGTATAAGCTTTACGTTTTGAATGCATTTTTATGCATTACTGTGTGAAAATATAACGGAACAAAAGGGGGAGCTTGTGGTCAAATGTTGACCACAACAACATGATAATCGTTAACTCTTGCTTTCTAGCTTGAAAACAATCAAAGCCACTATGTTTCACAATAAACTCATTTTGTTTCAGAAGTTCATGTGTTATCTTTTCGATCCAGCAAACGATCACTAATAATGATTAATACGACACACTGTAGTACACATTCTGAATATCACACAAATGCACAAGAGTTCATACTTTTACGCAGTCTCTAAAGTCAATCCAAACATTAACTTCTGATGGGTAATTGTGGGGGATTAGATCACAATACAGGTCTGGTAAAAGGAACGGAAATGGCTTGATGTCTTACAACGGAGAAAACTGTATTCACAATCCAGAAAATGTTCAATATTCTCTTCTTTTTCAAAGAATACAAAGCAAATATTGTCATCAAAACTGCTCTTCCTGCGAAAGAGTATTTTTTTTTATTCTTGTCTCAAACTTGATGAAGACATACATAGTCGCATTTACTTTGAAAAGCAGTCTAGAATTAAACAAATCTTTATTACCTGCTCCTCTTCCAAAGTTGGAAAAAATTTTCTTTCAAAAAATCAGGTAAGTACATTAGCAATGTTGGAGTAGTCGCTGGCATATTACAGAATTACCAGAACTTTATAACGTTTCCTCAGTGTTGTAGTAAACCATAACAAAATCCTTTTTACAGGTTATATCCGTTAATAAGGATAATGATGATGAAAATTAAAAACAAATCGGAATGGAAAAAATAACATGCTTTGGAATATCATCTTGTAATAATCCGCGAAGAAACAATAACAGATTAATCAAGAAAACCATTATGTGAAGCTAACCAGAAAAAGCATTCCGACAATAGCTCTGACACAAGAG
>JADBJO010005643.1:62738-100238 GCA_016801955.1 Conus betulinus | reverse complement strand
GCACACTCGATGATGAAGCACTCGTCTTGTGATGGTGTGTTCCAATATAAGCATTTCTCTTTGCGGACCGCATGAGTGCCTTGTGCCGAGACGTTTCATTTGACAGGAATCTTTGCCAGAAAAAAAGATACGCCCGAAGGTGTGGATAGGACCCAGAGAAGTACTGTCCTCGACTGTCCAGCAAACCAGCTGGGAGCAGGTCTGCACCACCGTTGGAAGCCTTGAAAAATCAGAAACACTGCTGGCGGCGGACACCACACCAAGGACCGAGAAGGGGTCGTCGGCGTTTCAATCCTGGGCATTAAGGGCCGAGAAGGGGTCGTCGGCTTTTCAGTCCCGGGCATCAATGGCCGAGAAATGGTCGTCGGGGTTTCAATCCCTGGCATCAAGGGTCGAGAAGGGGTCGTCGGGGTTTCAGTCCCGGGCATCAGTGGCCGAGAAATGGTCGTCGGGGTTTCAATCCCGGGCATCAAGGGCCGAGAAATGACCGTCGGGGTTTCAATCCCGGGCATCAAGGGCCGAGAAGGGGCCGTCGGAGTTTCAATCCCGGGCATCAAGGGCCGAGAAATGACCGTCGGGGTTTCAATCCCAGGCATCAAGGGCCGAGAAATGGTCGTCGGGTTTTCAATCCCGGGTATCAGTGGTCGAGAAATGACCGTCGGGGTTTCAACCCCGGGCATCAAGGGCCGAGAAGGGGCTTCCAAGGTGCCATACAACTGGGCGTCAAGTGCAGGGTGCTTGTCCTAGAAAGACAAGACGCCTAAATTGGGAAATAAATGCACACTTACTTTAGAGTCGATCACAGGATCCACATCCGACCTAGCGAGTGTAGGTAGAATTTGGAAATTATACCGATCACGAGCAAACAATAATTTAGAATTTAAATATCGCGAAAAAAAAAAAAAAAAAAAAAAGCTTGTACTGGAAGTTATTGAAATTTGCTCACATCTTAAACTCACCCTAGAATCGACAATTTTTTTTTTTTTTTTTTTAACTTTTTCTTTTCTGGCCTTCCTTCGTGGCTGCCACCCCCGCCGAAAGTGCCGGGCAGCCTCCTTTTTTCCAAGAGCAGAAATCACTAGCTGCCTTCTCTCTTCTTCACTGGCGCACGACAATGAGCTTGCAACCGAAAAGTACTCCCTCCCCCTTCCCCCCTCTTTTTTTCCACGGGGCCCACGACATAGGTAGATGGATATAAAAACCCGCCACAATGCCGTTCTATAAAGTTACAAGAACGCCTTTCAAACCATAAAAGCAGCAGAATATATCATTATGGAGATAATTTATCATAGCACTGAACTCTGCTGACAGAAAAAAAAAAATGTTGGTGCTTAGAGCTACATCTAATCTGCCGAGCGCCTGACTCCCTTAATGAAAAGGAATTATCAAAACATCGATCAAATATAAATCTAGTATTGAACAATCGAAGCTAGCCGCCCGTTCCATTACTAACATATACACCTTGAAAGTAACGAAAAATATGAGACGAAATTCCATGTGCATTCTCCAGAAAAGCAGAAAAAGGCAGGAACTCCGAGATCAGTAGATCACTGGAGTTTTGTAGCACCGAATTTCTGGAAAGTAGAAATAATGCTTACAACGAAAAGATCCTCACTCACACCTCGGTAAGTATACATTGATGGCTAGAGCAAAGTATCTCAGTATACCACCGATCACCACCGAGGCGATCCAGATTTTCAGCACTGCTTGAGGGTGATTGCTGCCATTCATTCCCACTGCATTTACTATTTTCACAGCGCTTTGGACACTTCTGTTTCAGTGGTCTGTCGTTTGGGCATTAGCTCTGCATCTGGATTTTTTTTTTTCCAACCATGATGTAAAAAATCCTGATTAACATACAAGGAGTCAGCTATTACAAGGTTGACATTCGTAACCATGCTACAGATCACAAGTCGAATCCTCATACACAGTTATAGTTCATGTCACTGCAACGCAGGTTGATTCACATGCTAACCAATCACAATAACATTTGTAAATATGGCACAAGTAGAATAACATGCTGCCACAAAAATAACAGTTGATTTCATCATGGCACAAGTAAAAACACATACTGTCCATACGCAATAACCATTCAAATCATTAGGGCATGTGTGAAAAACACATGCTGCCCCCCCCCCCCCCCCCCCCCCCCCCCCCCCCACCCACACACACACACACACACACACACAAAAGATCTTGTCAGTAAGGCACAAGGAGAAAGACATATTGCCCATACACAATGCCAGTTCATGTCAATTAAGGCACAAGGAGAAAGACATGTTGCCCACACACAGTACCAGTTCATGTCAGTTAAGGCACAAGGAGAAAGACATGTTGCCCACACACAATGACAGTCCATGTCAAGGCACAAGGAGAAAGACATGCTACCCACACACAATGACAGTTCGTGTCAATTAAGGCACAAGGAGAAAGACATGTGCCCACACACAATGCCAGTTCAAGTCAGTTAAGGCACAAGGAGAAAGACATGTTGCCCACACACAGTGACAGTTCATGTCAATAAGGGCACAAGGAGAAAGACATGTTGCCCACACACAATGATAGTTCATGTCAGTTAGGGCACAAGGAGAAAGAAATGTTGCCCATACACAATGCCAGTTCATGTCAATTAAGGCACAAGAAGAAAGACATGTTGCCCACACAAAAGGACAGTCCATGTCAATTAAGGCACAAGAAGAAAGACATGTTGCCCACACAAAAGGACAGTCCATGTCAATTAAGGCACAAGGAGAAAGACATGTTGCCTACTGACACGACTCGGGGAGTGGATGTATGGAATGTGTATGAAATTAACACACTCACCCGCCTCCAGTTCACTCTATCGGACACGAGAGCCAGGTAAACAATTAAGTAAAGATTTAATGAAGAAATAACAACGAATTGGTGAACTGGACGATGCGATTATTGGTGTGTTGACGTGTATGTAGATAATGTACACAGAGTTCTCATTCGCTCTCATAATCATTCGCTCATTCACGGCCACATTACAAAACGTTATATATAAAACCTGATGCGTGTGTGTGCGCGCGTGCGACTGTCAGTATTTTGCTTCACTTAGCTGGTTTTCGTTGCTCGTCTGAAGTGATCTCTGACGTCCCGTCGATGATGTCCTGATCCTCAGCAGTTACAATATTGAAGCACACAACTTCTTGAGCAGGACGCAACCGTTCATTCAGCAAAGGTTCCGCCGTACACCGATATATATTACAACACGATTCGCGCATCGGTTGTATCCGTTCCCGTAAAGGTTAGCACTGTGTCCATTGTTCGGTACAATGTCACAATATACGATGTAAATCACAAATCACTCTGTCTGCCGTACTATTCTTGAACAATTTCTGGAATATCTTGATATTGAAGAATATGTCCACACAGAGTAAATACTTTTAACAGCAATGAAGATGTCCTTTACAGAAATTCACGTAGATAAACGTAGGTGGGATAGGTGAAATAAACGAAATAGATGAATAAGTGAAATAGTTGACATAGGTGCAATAGGTTCAATAGCTGCAATAGCTGAACAGGTTGCAATAGCTGACCTGAAACAAATAGTCATCCTCAGATTCAGAATGAACAGAATAATGAGCACGCATATAGACATACACACACGCATTTACATCAACACTGCACCCTGGTTGTGGCCCCTCTCAAATAGATTTGAAAAAAAATAATAATACGTGTAATGATGGCTGGACATAGAGAAAAATCTTCATTTTACGTACATGCCTATTTCTCGGCCGACTCCTCAGCTGTAGAAATGTGACACCCACACACAGGCAAGTGCTGGACACCTGCAGCCTGGACACAGGGAAGACACACCAGGTGACCACAAGGTGCTGCTACAAGTTGGACAGCTAGGACGCGGCAACACTGGCATAATCAAGGCGCAGGCAGACGCCAGTTCTGTCTTTGCTCCTCCCGCAGTCTTTATCTGTGCACTCTCCAGTTTACACGCCTGCATCACTCCACAGATAACACACACAGCGCACACACACGTCTACAGGATACACTGGCGTCCCTGAGAGATTCAAAGTCTTATTGCATTCGGCATGCATTTGATCATTTGTGTCTGTTGTTAGGCAGGCCCAGTATGAGTTTGCCCCAGTCTCTAGGAGTCTTCACAGTGTTGGCCTTCAGACTGTTCCAGTGTTTGTTTGGTTGGTGATATTTTTTGCTTCTTCTTTAGGGCTGGATGTGCGGCCACTTCCTCTCTTCATGTTCAGATCTGAAAGATGGTCTATAACGTATATTGCTTTGCTCTTGTTGCTCAGGTGTGATCCTTCACATTTCTTATCACATCAGTCGAGCTGTAATCTAGTTCTTATTGTTGCCTTGCCAGCCAGTGTGTCTGCTCTCTCTCTCATCCAAGTCCTGTATGCCCAAGGCAGTACGTACATACGAGTCTCTCCAATGGAAGGTTGCGCATTACTTCATGCCAAGCAGGGCTTCCCATTTCACTCTCAACCTTTTCAAGAAGGTTCATGGAGTCAGTCAGTATTATGGCTTGCTGAGTTTTAAACTGGCCTGTGGATGAAAGTCAGTGGAGTTCTTATGTCACTACCTCTACCTCCATTCTTAGACTTTTAAGTTGTTAAAACTGTACGCGCCATTGTCTTCCTGGATAGTTCGGCCATTTTGTTTCACTGTGTATCCCCAGCCTGACTTACCTTTGGTGACAGAACCATCGGTGCATATAACATTGTCATCTGTAGTGCCAAGGTTTTCAATCTGCATCTTAATTTCTGTGTGTTGGTTTTGTCTTCTTGCCATTTTCGTCAGTGTCTTCCAAGTTCTGGAGCGATAGCAGTTTGGTAGAGGTGTTTAAAGTGACCTGAATGCAGTGTTAGAACATATACGGTGTCGGTCAAAAACACTTTATAGCAGACTGAAAATCCTGTTCAGAGATGTGTGTGTGTGTGTGTGTGTGTGTGTGATCAATTTCTAAAAAAAAAAAAAAAAAAAAAAAAAAAAAAAAAAAATCGATACTTTTTATTCGATATAAGATTTCATAGAAGAAAGATTTGAAACCAATTGTGGAGGTGGTTTTTTTTTTTTTTTGTTTTTTTTTGTTGTTTTTTTTTAAGTCTGGGGTGTGTGTTTAATGTTTGAGGAGCTGCCTTTGACAAAGCTATGCCCTCATATGGCTCCTAGTGGTCGGCTTAGCTATAAACAACATGATCAAGGTATAAAAGGAAAGTCACCCATTGAAGTTTGGTGCAGATACAGTACAAAGAGTAGATCCATGATGATTGGACTTTACATAGGTCTGCGCTCTCCCTGCTGTCATTGGGTGTGGCTGTCCTCTGTGTGTATGTGTGTGTGCGCGCGCGCGCGTGTGTGTGTGTGTGTGTGTGTGTAAACTCATCTTTGAATTGAAAGAGCAAAAGAAAAAAAAAAACCTTGCTGGTACACTTCATTTTATTCCCGACTTCTTTTTTTTTCTTCCTGCATTTTCGGAGTATTGTAATGCCTTGAGGTAGGCCTGTAAGAGCGACTTAGATCAGGTTACGAGTTAATTACCGTTAATGATTCTTTGTACATCCCGCGCTAGAGATATATTTCCATAAGAATGCACTGAAAGGCAAACCTCACAAGAAGAGCCGTTCTGACTTTTATTGTCGCATGTTGTTTTTCTTTTCAAGACGGGACATTTCCCTCACTGCTTCAACGCGGTGACAGCCCTGATGTGGCCCCTTTGCGGTTGGCTGGGCTATAAGCAGCATTGCCTTACCTTTCCTTACTGTAGTAACAGCCCTAAACGGGCCTTGGATGGTCGTTTGAGCTGTGACAAGATGATTGTGGCCAGCTTCGCGATAAACTTGAACCATTTCCTTGAGTTTAAGAGCATTCTATTAAGGAAATGAAAAACAAAGTCTCTCACAAAAAAACCTTATTTCTGTGTACAGACTGAATGCTTTTATCAAGTCAGCTTTAGCCAGGCAATTTCATTGAAAAATCACGTTTGCCCAACAAGCTTGTTCGCGTCTTTATTTTGGAGAGCCCCCCCCCCCCCCCCCCCCCCCCCCCCCCCCCGCCCCTCCTCAGTATAGCAGCTATAAAGCTGAGGGTAGACATAGAACATCTTGGATCGCGTAATGAATGACCACCAGATAGGAATTATAGCATTGTAGCGGTTTCTATAAAAATGTTTCAAAAAGCAAAGCCCACATGTGTGAATTGTAGCATTAAGAGGTTTCTATACTAATGTGTCAAAAAGCAAAAGAGGAGGAAACGTTTTTTTCGGCAAAAAAAAAAAAAATAATTAAAAATTTCCAAGCTTTCCCTTATACGTTTTTCTAATCGAGCTTGGGACAAATATTTTGCTCAAAACTGTATTGCTATGTATTCTATATGTGTGCATATGAATGTGTCTTTTCTGACAGTTTTCAGATATATATGTTTTCAGTCGACCTAAACATTTGTGTAAAATACGTTAGGTTCAAATCCGCAGTGGGAACGTTTGGGATGAACTTTCTTTCCATGCTTGTATGGAGTCGATTTTGACATGGTGACAAACAACCCTGATATGACCCCACGCACGCGGTTGGGTTGAAAACGAAATGAATATGACTATTATAGGGATCCACACATTCAGTTGTCATGTTCTGTGTGTGAAAGCTTCACTCATTCGTGTGTATTGAGAAACTGTTTGGATAGATAAATATGGGAAACATACTGGAATAGCAATACGCTAAAGAATATTTTCTTTTCAAAATGAAGTAGCCGCGCCAATTTGTACGTGTACTAACAATATGTTGCGGAGGGAGAATATGGTCTCAAATGATTTGCATGGGTTCCTGGTCATATCGGCTTTCGAGTGTTCAGAAACGAGTTACAAGTGTACAGGTCAATGAATTTGGCTTTGACAAAAATCTTGTTTAGTTGCAGTTACAAATCTAAAGATTTACAAAAGAATGATTTTTAAGTTTCTGGTGCGTTTTTAAAAGAAGTTTCTGGTGTGTTTTTAGGTGTATTTTACAGAATAGTGTGATTTTTTTTTTTTTTTTTTTTTGATGACTTGTGGGTTGAATTCAACGTGGTGACAGCCCTGATATGGCCCTTTGCTGTCGGCTGGGCTATAAGTAACATTATCTTACGTTACCTAGGCTTAGGATCAGTAGCTCTGGCAGACTGATGTTGGTGCTGGAAACAAAAAAAAACGTGACATACAAAGTATTGTGGGCAGGCACTATAGAAAACCTTTTTGCTTAAGAATTAATGTATTAATGTATAAAATCTAAAAATCTAAATCTATCGTATGACCGAGTCACATATAAGTACGCTGGTGGCTCAGTATGGAATAGCCAAGGTTGATAACACTTCAGAGGCAGATGGCCGTCGACCATTTGAACTGTCCCCGTTGGATGCAGATGATTCTGCTGCTGTTCTTGCATCGCGATCGGACTGGTCAGTTACGTCTCCAACGAAAAACCGACTGGAAATGGGATCTGATTCATGTAACAGTCTTTGCATGGATGACGCGACTTGTGGTTTGCAAAGTTTTGACTGAAGACGTGTCAGTTGGACCTTCAAATCTGGATTTTTTCCCTTTGAATTGAGTTGTGTCTGGGATATGCTCTGATGTAGATGTCATCGTAGATCTTGTGATCGATGCTTTGGGCAGAGCTAATTTTGAAGCGGATGTATTGTTTTTATGGATGGATGAAGACGGAGCTTCGAGTTTGGGTGAAACAAATTTAGGACATAGAGCTATGGAGGCAGCTGGTTGTGCAGTAGGAGTAGCAGTCATATCAGATGATGAAGATGATGGCGGTGATGACGAGAGGACTTTTGATAGATAAGTAGGCGCGGCGTTGACATCAGTGCTGAGTTGTGATGTAGCGTCTTCAGTGTCACGGCTTCCTTCAGTCGTATGTGGCTGACAGGACAGAGGGACATCTGGGTCAGCAACATGTGATGGCTTTGTGTTGTAAGGCGATGCAGGGACTGATTTTATTGTAGTATCAGATAAATTTGCTCCAATGTCGCCGGTGGAAGCATATCCCAAGAAGATGCACCATTAATATTTTCAGACACAAATGAAGCGATGGACTCCAGCGGAAGACGTCGGCTGTCCCCAAGACAGGTGCGGAAGACAGGGTTGTGGTTGCTCAGCAGGAATTGGGGCAGCAACAGAAAAACAGGGAGAAAAAAAGTCCGGCGATGGCGGAGAGGACGACGTGACAATGGAAGGGGTGGTGCTGACCTGGGCTGTGGCTGATGAGATTAGTATGGAGTCCTGTTTCCTGCGCGTTACGGGGAGCTGTTGGCGGGCTTGGAGAACAGTATCACTGGTGACACACGAGGACTCGGTCAGCTTGTCAATTTGAGCAGGTAGAGAAAGATCCTGGATGGCTTTACTGATGCCTCTCTACCTGCACGCTGGTCATACAGAGCCTCCACCAGAGCTTTGAGGGACTTGAATTCTTCAGTAACCCAGGGTGTGCAGCTTTTCCCCTTGGGCGAGAACTTTATCAGTGGAATAATACTTAGTGATCTTAAGCCTTTGTTCATTATTAAAGAAAATAGTCATTTTTGTCCTGGTCCTGCCAAGTAACGGGCGAATCCCGGAATGGTCTGCACAGTCACGTGACATTGGAGAGGTCGAGTCCGTCTCCAGGGTCCCAGACACCTCCGTCTGGTGCTGAAAGTCACTTAACGATAAGGGTCAAGTGTGTGCGTGATCTTGTGAAAATAAAAAAAAAATGTTGTAATTTTGTTTGTTTGTTTGTTTGGTTTTTTGATGACTTTTTCAAACTGGAAGTGTCCTAAGAGAAGGTAATCAGTTATTAGACTATAGACTCAACGAATGTCATTTTGACAGTGACCGTAACTCAGAAGAATAGATGCTGTAAGTTACACTTCTCCTCCACGTAAAAGAAAAGGTGACGTAATAACGTGTACAGAATTACGTGTACACTAAAAAAAAAAAAAAAAAAAAAAAAAAAAAAACAGGAATTTCAGAATTAATACACTATGTTACATGTTATTGCGTCAAAGACAGCGTTCTTGCATGACGTTGTAACCTGTTGTAACCTGTCTGAAAACCTTGGTATCAAAATAAAGAGAAAAAAAATGTCAATGTGCGTCAGAACCACCGATCCAGCAAGTCCTGAACCACTGATCAGAATTCAACGTTTGAAGACACGAAGAACATTCATGATGAACTCCGGACAAAAAGAAGTATCAACAGAAAACCACAACACCAAACTGAAACGACTGTTAATGTCAAAGAAGAAAAACCGACTCACCGCTCACAATCATTACACAGCAAGCTCAGACACAGCAGTTCACGGTGAGGAACGGCTCTCAGCTCAACACTAACGGCGCTCTCACTGATTTGAATAGACCAATCGACGACGTTCGCTTAATAAATTCTTTCATTTTCATATTCCAACATAAAAGACCTGTCCCTCGTGATGCCCCTCATCTGGAAAAATCTTCTGGTCAATATGTTAGGGAAGTCGGGTGTCCGCAGACCCCTCCCTAAGAAATGTCCTATCTTATACTTGTTCTACGCTGACCACCCCCCTCCCCCCTGTTGCTAAACCCAAATAATGACACGGAAACCTAGCTTCTATTTTTAGTAAGTTCGGAACATTAAAATAAACACCACACACAGCTCCAGCACTGTCACACCCTTAATTCCAGAATTGATAGCATGTCAACTCACGTGACATTGTAACGTAGCCTTCTGTCTTACTTTAAATTTTCATATGTCCCTTTCGCTCTTTACTTAGCATAATAAAGGATAATTTGATAAATAAGATAGGAGTGGAAAGAATTGGGAGTGGGAGGTGAAGTGGTGGAAGGGGAGATGAGTGGGGAATGGTTGTAGTGTAGATAGATCGTGAGGGAAGGAGAAGGGGAAAGACTGAAAAGCATTTAGAAGAATGGGGGAGGGGAGGTGGGGGGTTATAGGTAGAGTGGTGTAGGGAAATGTGAAGGGGGGAGGGGTCGTCAAATGTTTATGGCCTAACTGTTTTGATACTGGACTCTTCGTTGGATATATGCATTTAAATCCTTTCTGCGATTGAGACCTGTAAACAATGTACCCAAACTGGCCTGCCAGTATAACTCTCTTTGAGGGAGGTTTGCATCTCCCCCATTCGCTGACTTGACTGGACAGATGGACAGAAATGGGACATCACGGCTGTCTGGGTGGGTGAAGTGTCGTGTTCACATGGTGGGCAACCATGCATTTGTTGGTCTTGCCTCCGTTTAGATCACTTTTATGGTTGGCCCAACGTAATTTAAAGTTTGTGGTTGAGCCTACATACCACTGCTGTGGGTGCAGACTGCATCTGATGACATATATCACAGAGGCAGACGTACAATTGAGATGTTGTAGCATTTTCCACGACCGCCCATCCCATGGAGACACCAGTTCATGAGGGTCCTGGCATGCTCACAGGTTTCACATTTCCTCGTACAACTAAAGAAGCCAGGGCACTCTTTGGGTCCATGCTCTACAAGTCGTCTTGGTACAGTGGGTTTGTAGATTTCCCCCAAGTTTTTGAGTCTCCTGTCAGTCGCAATGAATACACTTGGAGGAAAACATAGATTTGTTTTGGGGGGTTGAGTACAGGAGATGGAGGTTCCTTTTAATTATGGCAGTCATCGACGGAGCTCTAGGGTCAAATTTTGTGAACCAAGCTTTCTTTTTGCTCTGCTTTTTACGGGGCTGATGGAGTATTATATCTCTTGATTTTGCGGCTCCTTGAAAGATCTCTTTGAGATGACTCTGCTATATAGTGCCAGCCTGACACGGTTAGGTAGGCATCTTGCGTATTCCCCTATCCTCTCGTTCGGCTGGCTGTTCATCATTGCTGACTAGCATTTTTAGTCTGGTACCAATGTTTCTCGATGTGCCTCTGAAGACTGACTTGGGGTGGCAGGAGGAAGGGGGGAAGTAGCTATGGCAATTCTTTGAAAATACGTCAGTTTCGATGAAGCCAGCGTTGTTTATATACTCACCCTTACATCTAAGTATTCTGCTTCTCTGCCACAGGAAACATTCCATTTTATACCCGGGGGATGTAAATTCTGTGTGTTTAAAAAAGCACTAGCATCAGCAGAGTCTGAAAAAAATTGCAAAAACCGTCATCTCTGAATCTGCTCCAGTTGAGGGTTTCTGCCTCTAAAGGCTCCTTGTTCACCACCGGAGAGGAAATCAGTGGAACTGGAGTTTCTTGGACCAGTTTCTCATCCAGTTCACCCATAAAAACATCAACATAGTCGCACGCATTACAGGGCCCATTGCTGTCCCATGATTGGGAGCTGCAGTCTCAAAGACTTACCTTCACTATCTGTGTATGCACAGGCATTGTTGTCAAACGTTAGTTTCAGTCCTTCAACAAAGCAGTCTGTAGACACATTCAGTGGCGAAGGATGGCCACTGAGCATTTGGGCAACAGCTGGGACTGCCATAGCATTGTCCACACTTGGTACAGTGAGACAACATCGCACACCACCAAAGTAGCTGATGGAGGGAGTGGAGCCACTTCTTTGTTAATAGTGTCCATTTTTTTCAGGAATTCTTTTGTATCTATAATTTGATAGTGTAAATAATTACTTCAGTGGCTGATGGCTGTCTGGGTAAATGTTGATAGTGGTTGTATTGGCGTTCCACAGCCTGATAGGGGTAGTCTGTATGGATAGGAAAAAAGATTTGTGGGGTCTTGACCAGGGGCTTACATTTGGCAGGATGTGCATCAGGATTGTTTGTCACAAAAGCGTACACTTCCTCGTCAGTCTCTCCCCTCTTGAGCCACACTTGTCTGCCCAGTATCTGACTTTTTTGCTGGTGTCTCTAGTTGGGTCTTTTCGTTAGAATGTCAAACTGGTTGTCGTCTGTTAATGCTAGTTGTATTTTCTAGTTATCATAAGATAGTGGGGTGATGACCATGGCAGATTCGTCTGCAAACCGACAGGCTGCTTGATGTGTTTGAGGTAGATTGCGAAGCTCTTGCAGGGGATTGTGCTGGCTTTTGGTGAGGTTGTCCTTGATTCGCTTTCGATTTTGATGTCCATGAAGTCCCTAGTGCACGTTTCATTGAATGCCTTTAGAGCAGGATCATCTCTCGGGGCACTTCTTCTGGTAGGTCTGTACCATGGTCTTAGGGACTCTTCTTGGTCGTCATCTTTCTCAGCTTCACCCATCCCTTTCCCAGCCCCACTCACCCCTTTCTCAGCTTCGCCCACCTCTTTGTTAATTTTCTATTTCTCATGGAAGCGGTGCCATCGGAGATGCTCAGCCCAAGCATGGGTGCCAAACACTTGGTCTCTTATATCCATGGGTTGTCTTAGGGTTGGTGAAAAGCAGTCAGACATTCTGCAAATGGAGATCTGATCTTCTGTCAGAATTACATTGGATGTCAGTACTAAAGGGTCAAACTGTTGCCGTTTTTGAAGAAATTTTCTTGGCGTTGAAATGTTTTTTTTTTCTTGTGCATGTTTCTCCGATGTGGTCCCATTTTTCCTGGGCTGGGGCTTTCTTAACGATTTCCGATTTGCACATTGTGTTCCACATGCTTCCAACAATTCTTCTGCTGTTGTTCTGAGTGATCCTTGGTGATCAGTTGGTGTTGAGTGAGCAGCAGCTGTCTCTTTTTCTTATTCAAAAACCCTTAGCTTCTTCCAGTGTGTTTGACGCACCTTGGTGATGATGGTTTTTTTGCAGTCTCTTCGCACCTTTCCAAGTATTCTGTTGGCATGGTTGCTGCCAATTTGGGTTCTCAGAATGTCCATATACTCTTTGAGCATATTGTATTTCAGATCGATACCGGCATTCACTTCAGTATGACAAGTCTAAGAGCCTGTGAGCTTGCGTCATTTAGGAGGTCTTTCAATGAATTCACCAAGTTGCTATCATTGTCTGGCTTCAAAACTAAGTTCAGATGTAGTCTCAGCCCATGAGGCAGCAAATTTATCTCCAGACATCTGCACAAGAATTTTTTCTTTTGCACGGACTTCTGGTGTTTTCACGTAAAGTTTCCGCATTGTACAGTATTCTGCAGCGAATATCATGGTGGTATCCACTGAAGGAGGCTAGTTGAGGGTTGAATTTACTTTTTTAGAAAAAAAAAAAAATTCAGGAAAGCCTATCAGTTGTCTGACTCGGCACCTAGCAGTAGAAGGGGCAGGATAGTTTCATGTAGGAAAATTATGACAAATAAAGAACTCCACACGCCCATGCATGTTTCTCTTCCACTTCATTTTCAAATTTTCGGCTTTTTTGGGTGTGGGTGTGTTTGTGGTGGTGCAGTGGGATATGAGTAATGTAGTGAGTGTGTGCATGTCAGATTTGCATTGTATTGCTATTTAGTGTGTGTGTGTGTGTGTGTGTGTGTGTGTGTGTGTGTGTGTGTGTGTGGTTTGCTGAGTGGTGCATACTTTGACTGTGTATGTGTGTGAAGGAGGAACAATAGAAAGTGTAAAATGGATGGGAGCGCCAATAACTTATTGTTTTTCGAATGTGCAGATTCCATTTGAAGGCTGAAAAGCCGAAAATTTGAATATAAAGTGGAAGAAACGAGCATGGGTGTGTGTATTTCTTTTATTTGATATAGTTTTCCTACATGGAACTATCCCTGCCCCTTCCACAGCCAGGTGCGGAGTCAGACAACTGATAGGGTTTCCTGAAAACTAATATATAGACAGATAAATAGATAGATAGATACTTACTGACATGATCATATATACACACACACACACACACACACACACACACACACACACACACACACACACAATTAATAGCCCAGCCGACCGCAGAGAGCATCATTAGGGGCTGCTCTCGGAACAATTTTCGTCTGCTGAAAATGGCAACAGAAGAAAAAAAAAAAAATATATATATATATATATATATATATATGTGTGTGTGTGTGTCTGTCTGTCTGTCTGTGTTGCTATATTCAGCAGACGAAAATTGTTCCTGAGTGCAGCCCCTAATGGTGCCCTCTGCGGTCGGCTGGACTATCAATGCAAACTAAAACTGAAGTTGATTGGGCACCAACAGCCCACCTATAAAAAGTCGAATAAATTTTCGCCTTAAAAGGTACTCCAGAAGACACATTGCTGGCCATACGTATTTTCAGAATGAACTATCGAAACCTGAAAAGGAAGGCAATTTCATGCAGTGGCCAGTGGCTTTATTTTTTTTTTCCGCAGAATCGACAAAAGATGACGTCTTTTGCTGTAACTCAGACCTGATAAGACTACATAGTCATCCAACCACACAATGTGCATGTTAGAAGCGTTTGCAGGGCTTCCACTTTTCAAAATCGCAACAAACAGCTTGGAATCCGCGGAAAGAAACAAACCGGCGGTGAAAAACATCAGCGCTGGATCAGCAGGAGTGCTGACTGTGTTTTCACTACTGGATACTGATGTCACTAGACCTCAAACAAATTTTGTAGTTGCCGTTTATGTCAGCCCGACGGATGGCTTTGCGCTCAGACACGACTTGACACAACTGTAGAGAAAGAGAGTAAATGCTGTTCGAGCGGTCCCGATCGGACACCAAGGTAAACGGTAGACGACGCACCACACGATGCTCAGATTCGCATCAGATTGATCGCACCATGCAAGGTATTATCTGAGATCAACTGTAAACACTTCATAGAACAGTTCATGAAAACTTCATTCAGAGATGTCCCAGCAAAAACGATTTTTCAGTTCCTGAAAGAGATACCAATTTTTCATTTTTATGTAAGGTTTCATGGCAGAAAGATGCTTTAGGAAGTTTTATGCCATGAGAAATTCTGTATCATGATTGTGGAATTATTTTGACGTCAAAGAAGACGAGTTTGACGAGATCACAGCTCTCATATGACTACCCATGGCAGTAGGCTAGATTAATGAACACCTTATTAGACGTGTTTTGTCTGTAAAAGTGGAATGGGTTTTGCCAGAAGCGCGCACGTGCGTGTGTGTGTGCGTCGTGCATGAGCACGCCTGCGACCTATCCAGGGCAAAACGTTGTGATATATTTCAGCACGACATATACCATGGATTTTTTTTCTATTGCATTTCATTTTATTCATACAAGGATCAGTGGAGGTACAACCCACGTGCGTGTTATCTTTGTAGTCCGCTGATGGCAGTTGCAAGGCAATGAAGATGTCGATTTTCCGGTGTATAAACTGGGCGTGCAAAATACAGACCAAAGGTGTTTAGTACAATGTTTCTGCACTTTACGGGATAGCGGTCCCAATCGAAGCCTTGAGAGCAGATGAGACCCCACAGCTTGCGTTGACAAGGCGTTGTAAGATTACACGGGTTTTCCATTGCCCTACCCTTTCGACTTCCTGGCCCCATGCTTCTTTCCGTTCTGTTCCTGCACTGACGCCAGCTCCTTATGAAATCGTCTGGAGTTGGCACAGGTGTGAGCTGAAGCTCAAACGGCTCGTGCGTGCGTGTATCCCTTGGTCGAGTGGTTGTACTTGTCTTAAATGAGATGGATAATGTATGAGTAACGGCGGTGACTGTGCTCCGTGGGCTAAGCAGTTACGGTTGTCAGTATGGAGAACGGCAGGGTGTGAATGATCAGTGGTGATTGTAGTCCAAAGGTTGCATTAATGAGGCACTTTCTGAAGATGTTGATTCTCATATGTATAAACTTGTGTGAGAAATGCAAGCAAAAGATGTGTATAAATGTCCCTTCTGCACATAACACGATGGCAGCCCCAATCGACGCCTCGAAAGCTCGTAAGACGAAGGAGAGCACGTGAGGCCCTGCACAGCTTGCTTTGACACCATGTTTTAAACACAGGTCCGTGTCCGCAGTTACGAATTAGCCGCAAACGCTATATATTATCATCCTCATAGCTACATGTAACTTCTCTCAGAACATGAGCCTTTATTGGAATCAATTCACTGCACATGTCAGCCCTTGGGATATACTGTACCTGCTTTTGAGACGGCTCCAGTGTTTTGTTCTCTCTATGTACAAGCGCAGTCGACATGATCCCAGGTTGTTGTTGCTGGGTTTTTTTTTTTTGTCGTCTGCAAGGCTTTTCACTCCCAAATCCCTGTGCACAAATAGTAGCGTGAGAACACAAGAAGTCAATGCATGTTTCCACTATTCTTGTTGACATCTAGCAATGAATTAGCTCATTAAACCAAAATCCAAGGACTGGGTCTTCTTTTACACACGCACACACACACACACACACACACACACACACACACACACACACACATTTTCTATTCACAGAAGCAATGTCATTCAAATCTGTTCAAACTGCATCGTTGCTGCTTCACTTCTGCCGTAACCCCGACCAAATTAGACGGCTCGGCTTTTGCCTCGCCCTTTCCCCTTCTTTATCCCACGCTTCTTTTCCAATGGTGTCCTTATCTCCTTGCTAACTCTGCCTACTTTGCATAATTCTGGTATATGATAAAATGGCTCTTGTGAGTAGCAACGAGTTGAGCAGTAATAGTTGTCTTTACGGAGCTTGGCAAAGTGTGTTCTGTATATATCAACCCAGAAAATGTTTCACAGAAGATCTCCATATACCTCAGCAGCACCAGTCTCCTTTGGTAGATAGCCTCGTGGGAGCTTGACGTTGATAACCTGAGTCTCTTTGTGGACGTGTACAGAGAAATCAGAATGAGTGGCGCTAAAGTTGTGTCCTTGGGAGGTACAGCAGATGGGACACAGCAAGCATGGACGTAATGAATAATAACAATTGAATAAATACAAACGAGAAAAATGCATAGTAACTCCGGGGACATCCCAAATATTGGATATCCAGCCTTGGACGAAGTTTTTCGCTGATCGGATGGGTTTTATGTGTGGGCAGGGGATTTTATAACAGCACCGAATGTTGCAGCTGGGGCTGGCGTTTACAGCACCATTGTGAGGTGCTTAGATGTGAGGAGGGTGGTCGTGTGTTCACACATGGCCCATTGTCTGTTCTGGGGCAGACACGTGGTTTTACGACTTCACCAAGTCCTGAGGGCCTATCTGATGTCGGCCCTTCCTGTATAATTGTTTTCGTCGTCTTTCTTTTTGTCGTCTTTTTTTTTAAACAATAGGGATACCCGTCTCTCTCTCTCTCTCTCTCTCTCTCTCTCTCTCTCTCTCTCTCTCTCTCTCTCTCTCTCTCTCTCTCTCAAAAATTCGTTTAAATAAACATTGTTTTCCAAGCGCTAAAAAAACAAGCAAAACGTATACCATTATACCATTCTACAGATCGGGGAAACATTGCTGATCTGTCCATCTGTAGATCTATTTTGAGTTTAACTATTCCTTCGAAGGCTTTAGAATAAACTGTCAATAAACCCCATCTTCGTCTTCTTTATTGCTTTACAGCAGAATCCATGCAAATGTTGTTTAGAGATGTCCCGCCTGATATGATTCTTTAATTTCCTAAAGAGTTTAGCTTTTTTTTTTAATCTAATCTAAAATTTTACAAAAGAAAGATTTTAACGAAATTCATGAGTCCCTCTGGAAAGTGTTTAATGTGTTGTGTGCATATTTCCTTAATCCATTTTGAGAGTTCATTTAACCTTGTGACAGCCCTGATATGGCCTTTTACAGTCGGCTGGGCTATAAGGAACATTATCTCTCTCTAAAATACCACGAATACACCCAGTCAATCTGGATTCAGTGACAATCTCTCTTACCAAACACTTTTTTTTTCCCAGTTCGTTGACCCACGGCTTTCACACATGAACAAGCTCTTTGCTGAAGGATTGCCCACGAGTGGCCTGTCAGTTCGTCTTCATTTGCCGGCAGTCGTCCAAAAGTCGTACTGCAGTTCTGTGCAAGTTGATCGCGATTTTACATACACTATCGTCGGCACCATTCTCCCCCCCCCCCCCCCCCCCCCCCCCCCCCCCCCCCCCGGACTGTAGCTTGTCAGGTGCAGTCACGGATATCCACTGTCCTACTGTGTTGCCTACCCGGAGAAGAGCCGGTTTTTTTTTTTTGTTTTTTTTTTTTACTGTCCAGTTTGTACTTTTTTTTTCGTAACAGGAATCTTGTTTTTGAGAAGTAAAACCTTGTCTGCCTAACATAGCCATTCATCGTAGGTTACATCAATGTGTCTTTTGATTTGTTTTGTTTTGTTTTTCTCTCACACCCGACCACTGATACTTTATCAGAGCTGTTACCAATTTTGCTGCTGGCATCCTTTAGTCTTGGAAGACGATGGAGTCACTCGTTAGTCAGTTGTCGACTTGGAACAGCTGTTGTAACTGGAATGGCAGGCCTTGAAGCAGCTACAACAGGAGAATGCCATGCCTGGCTGTGAGGACTCTGTTCTCTGGTGCATGCACTGCCTTCTTTCCTACCACTGTTCTGCTTGTGGTGGCTTTTCTGCTGCCTGCCTAATGGCTTGTCTTTGATGTTGCCGTCAGAGGTCAAAGTTTCCTGGCTTGTTTTATTAATGGGGTTTGCCCTCCTCTGTCGTGTTCAAACATTCTTTAAACAATATACACAATGTATATTGAAAGTGTGCTTGGAGCGTTACGGTTTTTTTTTTCTTTGAATTTACAATCGGTATATATTAACAGTTTACTGCAGACTCGTAAACCTAACAGACTAAAGGGTGATCATTTTGTTTTCGCCAGTGCAGCTAGTCTTTTTTTAATACCGGGAAGCTTAGACCAAAAGACCATTTAAGAGGTGGAGGGGGGGGGGGGGGGGGGCACACACACACACACACACACACACACACACACACACACACACACACACATAGTTTCTGAACAGATTTTCATGTGTTTTCTTAAAGTTGTCAGGTTTTTTTTCTTAATTAAAGTGATGCTTGATCTGCATTGTTAAGTGCTTTTTATTTCTGTTATGAGCGAGTTGAATCATAACAAAACCAGACAGTTCACTGACTGATACCCACACCAACAAAGTGGTTTCAAAATGATTTTAAAAAGACAGGGACCTAAGGAAGAGCGGATGGGTCAGGTGGTGGAGAAAAGGGGGGGGGGGGGGGTGGGGATGGGGGGGGGGGTTGGGGGGACGGGAAAAGGTTAACAGAACAAATGCAAACGAAAAATCAAGAGTTCTCAGATGCAATCAGATTTGCAGATTTGGGAGCAGAGCAGAGGCGTCAAGAAAATAGTGGTGTTCAAAGTCTGAAAAGATGGATGGAGTGGCTTCGGTGGTGTTCAGTGGCGCCTGTTCTGACCTAACATACGCAGGACACCATCTACTAAGCCTCCTACTGACGACAATAATTGCTTAGTCGCGGAGCCGGCGGAGCCGGCGTGAGTGAGCTCTCCCTCCGGAGGGGCGCCATTACGTCCGTCCAACGACAGCCCCCATGGACTCGTCGATACCGGAACCAAACCAAGACCACAGACGTGGAAAAGACATCGAAATTGCGGTCACCATGAGAGCATGGCATGAAGGACCACAGAATTTGTGTTTTTTATGCTGATCGATGAGAATGAGGATGATTAAGATGATGCTATGGATTTCCATTTCGGTCTGAGACTACATGACAGGGCTGTACTGTATGCTTCCTTTCATATTATATTCTGGCGTCAACCAGGCCCGAGAGATGCAGGCACCTACAGTGTTGGTTAGAAAATTTAAGCAACACTTTCGGAAACGCATCCATTAAGTGGATGGAGCTCGACTGTGTTGTCCCAGTCTTCCCAACTGAGTCTGCAGCAAACTCAGCTCTGGGTAGGAGCCGGTCGGGGCAGAAAAACCCACATGACTCTTGATGGGATTCGAACCCACGACCTCCCAGCCGGGAGTCCGCGACGCTAACCCACTTCGCCACGGCGGCTGGTCACTTATCTGAAACTCACTCTTGGATCCTATTCATCATCAAGGGCTTCGTCTCTGTCTTGGAGCATTCCACATCACCAGCCTCTATGCAGAGGCAGGAGAACCCTCATTCCCCAACCGCAGGCTGAAACTATCCTTAAATAATATCTCTGATTGTTCTCTGGACCGGAAAACCCTGCATATGATTGTGTTTTTAATCCTCGGTTTCAAAGTAAACTTGACCAAAAAAAAAAAAAAAAAAAAAATCCAACTTTATTCCTGGGTTTGGACTTCGTATGTGGCCCCATGCGCAGAATGCAGGTCTTGATCAAGGAGCTGTGTTTGACGTCTCCGAATTTCCAGATTAGCATTTGTGGACCTTTTTTCACACCAGAAATTCGCTTTGATCTTGCTGTTTTTCGCAAAGAATCCACCAGTTCTCTGGCATACAAGGCATTGTTTGCCGATCTCTGTACAAAATTCCATCCTTTTGAAATATTTACTGATGGTTCAAAGTCTGAAGATGGAGTGGCTTGTGCAGCCTACTGCCCAAGTGCTCCTCGAATCATCAAGACATATTCCGTCAGATAATTTGCTTATTCTGCTGAACTTACAGCTTTGGTTCTAGCATTGAAGATAATCTACCAATTTACAAACAATGACTTTCTTATTCTGTCGGACTCGTTGTCAGCTTTGGAGGCCATAGCTGGCCGTAACCTCCATCATCCTGAACTTACTTTCTTTTAACTTTTTACCTCTTTGAAGGCAGAAGGTCACAACATTGTTCTTGCTTGGGTTCCCGGTCATGTTGGCGTTTGGGGAAATGAAATGGCTGATCAAATGCCACAAGGAAACTATCTAACATACATATCAATCCCCTGTTCAGATTTGAAGCCGAAAGTTAATAATTATGTCAGAGACCTTTTGCAGGAGGACTGGAATACACAGATGGATAACAAACATTTCCAGATCCGTCCAAACCTACATGAGTTTCTCTTGTCGACCACTGTTGGTCGCAAAGAAGAACGGTTTTATTCCGGCTGCACACTGACCATTTGTTTTTAACACGTTCGTACTTTTTAAGAATATAGAAGCTCCGTGGTGCATTCCATGTCATGTACCACTCACAATTAAACTTATTCTTTTAGAGTGTTGGGACTTGCATGATGTGAAGCATAAACACTTTACAGCAGACTCCGTGAAAACTTGTTCGGTGATGTTCCACCTGATGTGATCTTTGAATTTCTGAAAGAGATTAACATGTTTTTTTTTTTAATCTAATCTGAGATCGTATAGTAGAAAGAATGTTAACAAAATTTTGGATGTGTTTTTAGAAGTTGTATTTCAAAGGGTTGTTTGAATGAATGACTTATGAGTTGACATCAACACGGTGACAGCCCTAATATGACCCTTTGCGGTCGGCTGGGCTATAAGGAACATTACCTTACTTTTTCTGCTCTTTTCGACGTTCAGATGATGACATAGTCATTTTTGAAAGCCAACGTTCCCTGTCCTAAGCATTCCGGATTGGAGCCTGTTGACAGAAGCCTGAGAATAATCTGTGCGGTTATTAAGCAACTGATTGCGATTTGTGAGTTCAAGATTGACGCAATGATTTTTTTTTTCCAAGGGAGTTTCTCCTGATGAAAACGAACATTGTTTGTTGAATAAATGTTTGCTCGATCGATGACAGTTTCTTGGGGTTGAGAGAGTTATGTCTTAAGCTAGACCCAGTGACGGTCAGGGTCTTTTTAGTCCTTGATCCATGGTGCTGAAACGGAGGACAGTGAGTACGACTTATACCATGCAACGTTGCCTCTCCCGACAATGATCCAGCTGGCCAGAACAATGCCGCCATGTTGTTTTGTCCACGAGCGCATTAGAGCATAGTGTTTTATCGGGATAGAAGATGCGCTGTTCTTAACAAAATTAGTATGCATGTCGGAGTTGAAATAAAGTATAGGTAGCAATTTTTGTTGATTTTATATGTATTTTACAATTGTATAAGAAGGGAATATAAACTAATTTATTCTTCATGAAAAGCATTCTTCTCTCTCTCTCTCTCTCTCTCTCTCTCTCTCTCTCTCTCTCTCTCTCTCTCTCTCTCTCTCTCACACACACACACACACACACACACACACACACACACACACACACACACACACACACACACACCAGCTGTCAAAACTAGCTATCATACCATTTCTCCGGGTCGAGCCCCCCCCCGCCTCCCTCTGTCTCTCCACATGCCCCCCCCCCCCCCCCCCCCCCCCCCCCCCCCCCCCCCCCCCGCTTCCCTCTCTTTTTCCTGACAGACTACTCATCTAGGTAGATGATCGCCCCCACCTATTATGGACAGTGATAAGTCCAAATATTTCATCTAACATCATGGAATTCACTTGCCAGCTGTTTCATACATTTAAACAATGAATCAGTCTGACTTGGTAAATGACTTTTGTTATGTATGAGCTCGGATGAACAATATTACCAGAATGTATTGCTGTCATCTGTTGAAAAAAGCTGTATATGCTAGCGTACATCCACTTTCATTTTAAATTCACAGTTTGCAACATGCTATATTTATGAATGATGTTAAATCCTTTTATACGTCGAAGTAAAAGATTTAAATGGAAACTCATACAGTCGTAAAAGCGCAATATCATTCAGTGATTACAGAATGTACTACAGACACTTCAATACCATTCTGCCTACTGATCGTGACCTGGAGGGAGGAAAAAATGTCACACATTTTGTGTTGTTTTAGGTATTTCCCGTCGTGTCCTGAGCATTTCTATTCTGGGAATACCTGAGGTGTTGCTATTTTAGGTGCAAATCCTGCCTCCAGGCCCACATGAGTAATAGCCAACTCGTCTTCCCCTTCTGACTGCCCTTGTATTTCTTCTTCTTCTATTCCCAGCTTTTGTGCCCCACCCCCACCCCCACCCACCCTCAGACTCCTTTGACTTTGCAGTTCCCTCCCTCTACCCGGAGAAGCTTGTGTCCCTGGCTCTAAACGGGAGGAGGAGTTTGTGTCTGTGACTGGTGGCACGGTGCACTGCCTGATTCCATAGCATGCTTTCAGAATCATCTTCTGGAGTAAACATCAGCATGCCCTCTTTTTCACCAGGCTGAAGACATAATATATATGGCTCCTTCGTATTCATGCCTGCGTTCATGATAAGCCGCAGCGTAGTCCTTCAGCTGCATCATCTCCGAAGGATCAGGATTTTCCTGTCAATAGGAACACACAGCAAAGGTGTTCTGAAACACTTGAACTGTTCGTCTTTTTCCACCTTTTTTTTTTCCCTCAAACTGATTCTGTTTTCAGTGCATGTTTACCCACGGTTTCATGCTTTATGGCCTGTATATCCTGACCGTGTTCTTGATACGCGAGTCATCTGGAAATATACCTGGCTTTTATCATGGAGTAACATTCAACAGCGCGACTGTGCTGTATGTTTGCTGTTGGGTGAACGACCACTTTTGCAGCCGCTCCCCAGTCGGGGCCGCTGAGTATGCGCCGTTTCCAAAACGCGTCATAAGAGCGGTCTATGCGACAGTCACGTTGTTCGTGGTCACATCAACCTCCGCGGAATGAGTATCACAGTTGTCATTTATCCAGCATCAGTGGCGTAAACCTGATGAGTAGTTTCCCACCCAAATTTTGCATTGTCTCCAGTTGAACATGAGAACACCAGTCTATTTTATGTGGTATGTATGGCAAAGCCTCTCGATTTACAGCTATAGCTAAACCATTCGATTTTACTGCTATAGCTAAACCATTCGATTTACTGCTATAGCTAAACCACCCGAAATCGCCACTATTTTCATTTCTATGATTTGGTGGGATAGATTGTCGCCTCTACCAGTCTTCTATCCCACCGGAGATTTTGTTTTGTTTTTTTTGTTGTCTGTTGACACCTGTAATTTTCCCTCTTTTTGTAATGCATGTCGCAGTAAGTAAATCCCTTTCACAACAATTATTCTGCGCAAATCAAGCCTTGCGTATTCCTAAGTTTCCTGTGGAATCATATATACTCCTCGCGAACAATTCCTCGCCAAGCACACACGCACGCGCGCGCGCGCGCGCGCGCACACACACACACACACACACACACACACACACACACACACACACACACGTAGATAGACAGACAGACAAACACACACACACACACACACACACACACACACACACACACACGCACACACGCGCACGCACACACACACACACACACACACACACACACACACACACACACACACACACACACACACACACACACGCACGCACGCACGCACACGCACACACATACTCTCTCTCTCTCTCTCTCTCTCTCTCTCTCACACACACACACACACACACACACACACACACACACACACACACACACACACACACACACATCTCATTCCCCAAAATTGGAAAGCGAATCAAAGGTTAGAAAACTGAAGAAATTAATTTTCATAGCTGCTGAATGAATCTGTCAAATCTGGCCCTCTCTGTGCTTAATCGAAAACGCCATGTAATTAAATATGCTTAATTCTGCTCTCTAATGTTAACTTACCCTTTTTTTTCTCCCCCCGTTCAAGCAAACGGTCCATCCTCTCCCCCCCCCCACCCCTTCCCTTCACACCCCCTCCTCCTACGGCTTGACCGCCACTTCCCCAGTCGGTTTATTGGTTTGTGTCTCATTTTGCACAGAAATGTTTTTATACACTATATTCAAGTGAGGAATCAAACAAACTCACATTTCGCTTGGTTTTTACCGTCCTCCATCAGGATTGAATAACCACTAGATGCAGAGCATCCGTAATTAAAGTAAAAGCTGACGCTCGCTGTAAGTTAATTACGGTTTTTAAACGCTTTGATAGGACTCTCTCTCTCTCTCTCTCTCTCTCTCTCTCTCTCTCTCTCTCTCTCTCTCTCTCTCTCTCTCTGAATTCCTGGACGTTTCTATAGATTTCTAGTTCATGTTTTCTACATTTTATAACAGTCTGTGTTGGCCAACTCTGATATGTGAACAACTTCAACTCTAGTGAACCATTACTAGGTGATAGAAGAACAAATGTTTTCACAGATAGTTAGTCTTAAAAGAAGCGTTTAACTTGCAATTCAGAAAATGTCATGTCTGTCTGTCTGTCTCTCTCTCTCTCTCTCTCTCTCTCTCTCTCTCTCTCTCTCTCTCTCTCTCTCTCTCTCCTCTCTCTGTCTGTCTCTCTCTCTCTCTCTCACACACACACACACACACACACACACACACACACACACACACACACACACACACAGGCACGCGCGCACGCACGCACGCACGCACGCACGCACACACACACACACACACACACACACACACACACACACACACACACACACACACACACAGGTTTTTCTATAAACAGATCCATGAGCACGATGCTTGGCAATGTCCTAAGCAAGAGTAATACACCAAAAATTCATTCGATAACAGTTTAATAGCAATATATACCCCCTGTGTTTGACATTTTACAGGAAAAACAATCTCTCCTAACATTGAAAACAATCCTTATTATGATACTGGTAAAAATGATTCAGCATAGTCTTTCTTCAAAACCACCCTCGTACTTTCTTTAAAAAAAAAAAAAAAAAAAAAAAAAAAAAGGTTATGTCTATTATTTCTGCAACACTGCATACTTTCGCCAAACTATAATACAGAAAGACAACGCCCAGTACGGAAACCCATTTAAGGCCAAGGAAAGGTGATTCCTTCTTCATGTTACCCTCCTTTTTCATCCCCCCCCCCCCCCCCCCCCCCCCCCCCCCCCCCCCCCCCTCCCCACCGCCCTCCCCACCTTGTCGTTCTCCCCCCTTTCAGCGCTGCGGTAAGGTATTACTTTGCTTGTTTGTTGGTCGTTTTCTAAACGGGTTTAGTCGGAGATGTCTTCTTTTTTGACAGTACAGGGCACCGAAACTGTAAAATGCGGTGCACGAGCCGATAGAAAGAATGCAGTTGCGAGCGTGTTTGCGTTTCTCTCATATGCTGAGAGTCTGGCCCTATCCTTCAGGTACTTCTTGTTTCTTTTTCGTTTTGTGACTTTGTACAGTAGCAACAAGATAACATGTACACGATGTTTGTACATTTGCAGCAGTACAGTGTGTACGCGATGTTTTCAGTTGTACATTTAGTGGCGATGCTGCAAAGAGTCCCTTGTGTCTTGTACCTGAGTAGTTTATCCTGTGGTAGAGCACGGGTCTGTTCATGGCGCCGTGAAGACAGGTTGTTTATATTCCCTGCGGTTTCAGTGACTCTATGATCTCTTCAACTCGCTTTTGTATTCCTGCTCATTGGAGCAGAGGCGTTAAGCTGCAGCTGTTGACCGTAAGATGTATTGTTCTTACAATATTCAGGATGGCAGGAAGAGTAGGGAAAGCCTTCGTATCTGTAAGCTTGGTATATATGCCGGGTTCCAGGGAGTCATTCTTCAGCTTCACGTTGATGTTCAAAAAGAGTGATGTACCATGGTAAATGTAACAATGGGTTGGGAGAAATTCGAGTGTTACTAAAAATTCTTTCGCTGTTCTGTCGTTCCCATCATCACAGGAAAAATGCCATCTATGAATCTCTTCCAAAGCGTGATGACCTGGACTTGGCTCTCCTCGAACAGTTTTTCCTCCAACTGCCTAATGAAGAGATTAGCTGTAGATGGGACTACACCTTGCTTGTTCCGAAAATCTTGTGGAAGACAGTATCAGCAACATAGCGCATAATCTGTAAAACGGTTTCAGTTGAAGGGAACTGTGATAATGGTGACGACTTCAGGAAATAACGGGGAACTGAGCATCTCAGGGTATGTATGAGTGTTGGTATGCAAACCAGCAATATCAGTGGTAACAGCTGAGCGTTGGAGCTGAATGGTCCATGGATTCCATTCCATTCCTTCAACACGACATGAGTCCTTGATGCATGAAAGTAGTCTGATGACCAGGCCTTGCAGCTTGTTGTCAGCTAGTATGTACAGATTTTCTGTTGGACATTTGCATTCTGTAATGATGGGGGATGCCTGTTTGGATTGATGAATGATTCGTGCACCTTGGACTGATAACAAAATTGCAGAGTTCGGAAACTCTTGAATTAACCAGTGCCCAATGTCGTGTTGGTAATTGTTTGGCTGTCTTTGGCGTACGAGCAAATTGTGGAGTTTTGAAGCTTTAAGCTTTAACCAGTGTCTGATCTCATGTTGTGTCATAACTTTCATTCCTGCTGGGCAATTCCCGCTTGACCAACCAGTATGTTACATTTCTGTGCAGTTTCAACTCTGGGTCTGCATTCTACTTTAAAACGATGTGAAATGATCTCTCTCTCTCTCTCTCTCTCTCTCTCTCTCTCTCTCTCTCTCAAGCGTCTTCTTTTCTTTTCTGTCATCTGACACAGCAACTAGGTGTTGTAAATCTGTTATTATGTCAGTCACTGTCTCTGTCAATTGCCTGTGCTCAGTTTCCAGTCTGTCATATCGTCTGTTTATCTCCTTGCATTGTTGTTTTACTTGGCTCAATTCGTCTTTGATTTCACCAAGACTGTTTCTGATGAGTGTTGTCTGTTGATAAAATTGTTGTACGACTTGTATAAATCTGTCAAACACATGTCTTCATGTCTTGTCGTCAAGTTAGTCACCACTGTCATTTCTTCCGTCGAGATTTCTTGTCGGTCAGGGCTGGGGCCAGGGTTGGTCTCAATATCACCGCTAAGAAGAAACACGCAGAGCGAGAACACGGCGCACACAACACAATAAGCTAGGAGAAGGATTTGGCACGGAAATCTAACATACATCATCATTTGATTGAGTGATGGTGGAGTCAGTCTTACAATTTCTGTTTGTTGTTTGTATGTTTGTTTTTTTCTTTCAAAAATTGTTGGCTTTTTTTTTTTCTAACGTTACTGTATTACTCCAGCGTGCGAGGACATCCGGAGATATTCCGATTTTATGTGTATTCCTTAATTTTGATTTCACACACTGGGAATAAATGGGTACTATTTGTTTGCAATGAAAGGAAGAGGTAAATGTTATTGTCCTGCTACTTCCTCCCCTCAACCCCCCCCCCCCCCCCCCCCCCCCTTGTGAAATGACCCCTTCGGTTATGAAGTATATCGAAGTATCAAAGTATCTCTTCCAAAGACTAAAGCTTTGGTTTCACACATGAACAATCTGCCCCTGGGAACTTTTCCCTTCATTGAATCAAGACTTCACCAAGGCATCACTATTTATCATACAGCAATGAGGGCGTTGGGGGGGGGGGGGGGGGGGGGATATGACGTAAAAAACACACATTACGTCAACTAGTTTTGACGCCGACTTCCATGGTCAGCTGAGGAAGGTTTGCAAAAACCGAAAGCGCTTCTGTAAAATGCTTTGGGTGTTTTTTTTTTTGTATTTGAAAAGACTAAAGCTTTGTAATTATTTTCTTTGCTTTCAGACCCGTTCCTCTGCATTGCCAAGGATCTCCAAGCCTGGATCCATGTTCTTCCCTCCTTCTCTGCCGTTGCCTGCGATGGGTCTGGACCTCCGTCTGCCGCCGAAACTCTCCATTCCATACTGTTTTCGACAGTTTTGTCCACGCTACACCTGAGAAAGTGATTCCCTTCCAGACTGACTCTCAAAAAGGGACTCCTCTCCACGGTGCCGTTTTGAAGGGAGCTCTCTTCCCACCCAATACCCGAGAAGGGCGGTGTCTTCTGTGTTGCCTCTGAGGAGGGACCTCTTCTCCACACTGCGGCGGAGAAGGCGAACCCCTTTCACCTCTCTTGCAGCAAGATCTTTCACAGTGTCTCTGACAAGACGACTCCTTTCTGCACATCGACCAGCAAAGCTGAGTGGAATGCTTGCCCCTTTCCCCACACTCCCTCACCCTCTCACCCTTTTCCAGCAACTGAGGCGTCATCACCACAGTCTTGTGATGTCAGAGAGACTGGTTCCAGAAGTGATCTTGCCCGACAAATCGTCACTGATTTTGCCGATGAGGTCACCGCCTCCTCTTCCAGCTAATACAGCTGTTATGCAGAGTGTTTTGTCCGGCTGTGGCTTTGAGAGGGCGCACCGAGAACTGGGAGAGGATACGTTCACCGTCTCCGGATTTTCCCCCCAACAACGATCTCGGAGTCATCGTCGTCGTCTGCAACGTCACCGTATGGCCGGAAGGTGTTCCCGTGCCCGCAGTGCCGCTACGCCACGGACCGGCGCAACAACCTGAAGCGGCACATGCTGACCATGCACCAGCTGTCAGCCAAGCTGCTGGAGTGCTGCGGCGTGCTGTTTTCGCACCAAGGCGGCGCTGCGCGAGCACGCGCTGGTCTTTCACTACCACGGCTACTCCTGCTTCTATTGCGGCCGCCGTTTCTGCCGCAAGGCACTGTTAAAACGACACCTGACGGTCCACAGCGGTCAGAAGGAGTTCCTCTGTAACGTCTGCGACTACGCCACCAGCCACAAGAGCAATCTGGAGAGACATCGGCGCGTGCACGTTCGGCAGGACATGGATGAGAACCTTGCTTCCCGCAGGGATGGCAGTGACGAACGGAGTCGCCACGATCGCGTCAGCTCGGTGTGTGATGACGTCAAATCGAACGTCAGCGAGAGCGACTGTCTTGTGGACTGCGTCAGCTTTGACGACCTGTCTTCGGAGGACGAGGAAGAGGGGGAAATCAATGTGCACAGTGATTGAAAGGAGATCTGCCTGAAGATTAAGATAAATCTCTCTTGAGTATGTTGACCGGGGAGACATTCATGTGCATGGTGATTAACAAGTGGATAAGTGTGTATAAAGATTATAATAAGTTGGTGTACGGGGATATCAAGGAGAGGTAATTGTGACTAAGAATCCGTTGTTTTTCAAGAAAAATGAGAAATCAGTTCATGTATTAGATAAGGAAGAGTTCTCTGTACGTGGAAAGAAAATCGGATTCATTTTACATGGAACGTCCAGTATACAATGTTCATTTGAAGAGGCCTGTACATATGGCGATTGAGAGGAGATTGTTACATGCGATGATTGGGACATACTAATCATCTGCATGATAAATGACCAATGTTGAGGTAATTAAAAGAGGAGCTCTTTCGTCAATGTAAACCAGAACTGACAATGTAATTAAAACGAGATTAATGGGGGGGGGGGGGGGGGGGGGGGGGGGGGGGGGTCAGGCATGTGACTGGTCATTGAAGAGAGACATAGATACTGTGTGGAGATAAGGGAAATCAATGCTTAAAATAACGAAGCAAATGTGTTGTTCACGGTGATTAAGGAGAGTTCAATATACTGGGTAATAAAGACGTGAGATAAAAAGAATCAGTGTTTGCAATGACAGAAGATGGAACAGTGAACATAGCGACTAACAGTAATTAGATCAGTATTGTTGCACGGTAGTTAAATTAGGAGAAATCAGTGTGTGTTGCTAATAACAGAAAAAAAGTTTTGTGTGGTGAGGAAGGAGAGGTCTGTGTACAGAGTGACAAAATAAGTACACGTGTCCGGAGTGAGAGGAGAAAGACTGTTGCATAAAGTTTACCGAGGACTGATCAGCGTTTTCAGAAACTGATGAGAGATTAGTAACTGAGATGTCAATATTTTGCGGTGATTGAAATATTGGTGTCCGTGATGACTGAGGAAAAATCAGCGTGTGTGGTCATTAAGGAGAAATGAAGACATGCGCATCATGATTCAAGGATTTTCTGCTTTATTCCCCGTCCAACCATCTTATTTTCCGCCATCCAGGCTTAAGTCTAGGCCGAATGGTCTACGCTGAACATGTTACCTGTGTCTTGGTTAATTTTTTTTGTCCATACTGCTCGGATGACCGGGCGCAGCGCACATGCAATCATTACTCGTGACGAGAAACGCTTGCATCAGAAATCTCAAGCTCAGTCTTCGAACAGTGGTTTTCAGCATCTCCGTTTAAATGGCATGGCCAAAGTGTGAAGAACTGCAGCAGCGTGGATCGATGTCTTCATCTGGTTTTTGAAGCCAAAGTGAAAAAGAAAACATCATCGTGGTTCTCTGCTTTTCTCCCCCTCCCCCCCCCCCCCCCCCCCCCCCCCCCCCCCCCCCCCTTCCTTGCGGTACCAAATAGACTGCATTTATGATGCTTGATTGCCTGTGCGTGATAATGATGACGCCGACTGTTCGCCTAAGACCAGAAGTTCTAATGCTATGGGAAGTCCGAGTATTCTGTTTGTCATTTCCTTTGGGGCTGACGTGATCGTGAGCTTGTCGACCCCGCGGTTGGAGAATGTTTCGTTTGTATGTTCCAGCTTTCTTCTTGCCGCTTAAGTTTGTAACAGTTCGTGGTTGCGGTTATCTGCCGGTAGTTTTTAGTCCGTCATTATGGTCAGTTGCTCGACTTGGGCTTGAGGGATGTTCTGTTATAGTGTACCGGGATTTGTTTAGGTTATTCTGAGGGGGGGGGGGGGGGGGGGGGGGGGGCTACCATACAATAACGAATATTTCCTTATTTATTCGACTTTCAACGTAGCTTGCTGAGCACAGACACCCCAGATCCACGACACTGATATTTTGGCTCAGTTTTGTGAGGGGAGGGAGGCGGGGGTGGGGTACGGGATGGAGGATTCTGTTCACTATATAGTTTGTACAGACATCAGTAATATTGTCGTTGTTGGGGATGGCTGAAATAGGCCATGGTGGGGTTTCTTTCCCCTGCTTCATGTGTGTTAATGTTGCGTATGTTCGTTACTTTCTTCGTTCATTTGCTAAAATCCGAAGTGGTGGAGGGACTGGACAATGATTATGTATATGCAGTGCCGATCAGGTATTAGATGGGTTCCTATTACCCTGACGTTTCTTTTTCTGCAATGAGTATATCCACAGGCCTTGGTAGTAGAACCATTTGAATTGTTTTGTCAAAAGACATCGTGTCAAATCATGTATGATGTTGTTCTGATGTTTTCTGACATGTTGAATTACATGCTGAGCATTACACTGAGAAATTCTGTCCTCACACGATGTGCTGTATGTTCTGCAGATTCATGTTTATTGAGGTCATGGTTAGGTCCCTTCAGAGTTTCGTGAATACTGGATTAAAAACAATGTACTGCTAGAAAAAAAGGTGGTTGTTTGAGCACAGTTAAGTTAGAATTATGTTTTATTTTGCAATGTGGCTGGCTGTGTACAAATTCTGATGATATAGAGGTTCAATCACTCAGTTTCTCTTGCTGAAGTTATCAGGCTTGAATCACGGACACATAAATGCACTGCATACCTTAAAATTCGAAAATCCCACAACAAACTGCAATTAATAGTGATAACATTAAAGTATTGTCAACAAACTGCAACTGGATAGTGATAAGAATAAACTAACGCCCGTCTGTCCCAAGAAATTAGTCGATGATCCGTCTCTTCCAGAATCTGTAACAGACGCAACACTTCTGATCCCTCCTTTCTGTGGGCAGTCTGAGTGTCAGACTACATTAAAGCTTTTCTTTCTAGCAACACATCAGTTGACCTGCCTATCTATAGCTTGGTAACAGAAGTTCTTATTATCTTTTGTTAATGCTGCCAAGATTTTGGTTGATGTCTATCTCCTTTTTGAAATAAATCGGGTTTTTTTTTTTTTTTTTTTTTGTTTTGTTTTGTTTTGTTTTGTTCCCAGGCCTTCCCATGCACCCTTTCGATAGAGTCTGAAATTTTTTTTTTTTTTAATGCTGCTCGGTGCTCAGGTTCTCTCAATTTACTCTCCATTTCTGCACTGGCTACCAACCTCAGACAAGATCGATAATACTTCAAAGCCTCTCCTTTACTGGCAACCCTTCTTCTGCACATGACTATCTGCCCGAATTACTTCGCATCTTCACACCTCGCCGGTCACGCTCTTCCAGATACTTGCCTCCTGCAATCGGACGCACCGAAAACAAAGACCAATGATGAAAGTTCTTCCTTTTTTTTCCCCCAAGTCCTAGCTACATAGAACCACCAACCACTTGTGTCTCTCAGGTAGTCAGATGCTTTCCAAACAGGCTTTAAAAACACATCTCTTCCCTATCCACTGCAGTGCATACATAGGAGCTTCTGTGCCTGAATCGTCTGTGAGATTGCTCGGCGCCGTCACACACCGGAATCATTCTGTACAGGGAGAGTTATCAAAGCCACTGTGGCATTCAGTAGTTGACGCTTTCATAAACTGCGGTAGTGCCTGTGGCGTGCACCCAAAAATATTACTGTCTTGACAGTGTACGCTTATACTTTACTCCGACACATGCAGATCGTACAGCCTCGGAACTATGAACACTACCCGTTCACACGCTGACGTTCTCTTCATGCATGGTGACAGTAAACAACATCGTCCAATCCACCCGATTTTTTTTCCCTAATTTGGCAGATCTGTCAGTGCTTCTTAATACCTTTTACGGGATAGACATCAAGCAAACAGCAGTCATCCTTTTCTCGCAAGTTGGAGTGATTGTTCTGGTCTAGTGCCCCATGATTGTATTTTCCGCGTTGAAAAACTGAATTGTTTACCGCAGCTAAAACGAGTTTGTGGAAATTAATGAGCAAAGCTCGTGAAACAGACGCTTGGAAAAGCAAGGAGTATGAAAGTGTATTTTGCTTGCGTATTGTAGATAATAAAGCATGTTGCTGAGTTCTCAGAGCGTAAAGACAGTTTTTACGGCGTAGAGGAAGAAACGCTTCTTTAGTCTTCAGAGTGTACACGCTAAACACTCGGTAGTGTATTTTGGCGTTGTAATATTCACAGCATGTCACATCAGCGCTATCCGTTTCAGAAAAGTTGAGGGGCAACCATTTTTCAAAGAAGAATTTAAATCGAATGGCTATTTCAATATTGAGTTTGATTTCCCAGTTTTCAGTGCGCGAAAAACGATTCTCCAAAATTACTGTCATTAACAATATAATCTTTATCATTATCATTATTACTATCATTATTGCTAATGTCATCATCATCATCATCACCATCATCATCATCATCGTCATTGTCATGGCCATCGCCATCATCTCGTATGTCGTAAAGTAAGACTTCAAAATTGCAACGTACTCAAAACTTGTATTACAAATCATTTTTTTAACGTTCGCGAAAAGAAGAAGGGTATGGATCATAGAACATTGCTTAGACAGTTGATCATTATAATTCAAACTGTTGTTCAAAACGGTATGACAATGTAAATGTTGCAGTTAGAAAGAAAAGTTCTTTCTTAACAATGTATGGGATCGAAAAAGTAAACTCGGCAGCAATTACTCTGTCTACCGTACTTTGGCAAGCGCTGCAGCACCTTGTGATTGTACTGAAACTTCCATCAGCTTGTTCAAAATTCTTCACATGCCGACATTTTCTTACGACTCCATCGAAGAGTTATGTAATGAGCATGGTGTTTTCTGTGTTGCTTTTTTTTTTCTTGATATGAAATTAAACAAACAACTGTTTAAAAAAAAATGTTTCTCTGTAATACCAGATAAAAGATGCCTGTAATGCAAAGTAGAAGATATACTAATATGTTCCTGTTCATCTGTCAGATATTGTTATACACATTTTGAACAGTAGAGGTTTTTCCACAAATGGGTTTTGGCTTGTTCGTCTTTTTTATACCGAATGAAACCCCAGTCACGTTGTTTGGAAAAATTGCATTTGAAGCATTGCGTAAGTATTTTGCACGTAAGCGCGATAGAATAACAAAATCAGAAATTAAAAACAACGCTCTCTAATCGACGCAGTAAATCATACAGGAAGAAACAAAACGGTTATCACTTCATCCGAAATGATAAAGTAAGTTTCAGATATTTCATCTCAGAATGCATTTGTTTTACGGTAATTATATGATCTATATTCTCAATAGTCTTTTGATGTTCATATTCCAGCCGAGCCAAATGAAGAGGCGAAGAACTGCATTTATTATGATGATATTGTTTTGGATTATTATGTGCACACTGACATTACTACGTGAACAGTATGCGCACTTTCATAAAGTCACAGTGTATGGGTTTTTCTTTCCTCACTCCTGGCTTAGAAATCTATTGTGAGCGTGTATTACTTTGGTATTGTTAGATTAGCTCATCTATTTTGGGTGGCCGTTATATGCAACATGAGCTTAATTCTGTTGGGGTTGCGGTTGATCTTGGAAACTTTCTGATCTGTTGTATTGTCCGTGTTGTATAGATAAGTACTTGTTTTTAATTGTGAATGGTGGAATGATCAAGCCATTCTTGGATTCGTGTGTGTTGTCCCATCAAATTAATCCTCAGTTATCAATTTATCTATGTGTACATGAATTTATCATCAGTTTACTACCATGTTACTTGAAGTTATGATAATTGTAAAGACTTTGATCTTCGATTGGGGGAGAAGATAACACTCAACTGGTATTCATTATCATGATTGTTATACTGCTATTCAGTATTCATCTAAATGTGAGTTTAAGGAATTCATTCACATGCGCGCGTGTGTGTGCGCGCGCGCGCACGTGTGTGTGTGTATGTGTTTATAGTTCCGTGTCCTATCTATGTTGCTTTGCTAATTTCCTGTGTTGATATTAATTGTTTGTGGTTTTGGTTTTGGGGGTGTGGCTTCTGCTTCCCTATACAAGGCGGCTATCTATTAACCATGCGGATTGATCATCTCATGAGTTTCTGCTCGAGTGTTGATTATTGGGCTTCCATGTGATAGACACATTTTGATGATTAAATTGTCAGCATATCATGGATTTCAACTCGTCCTTTTTTCAACGAAGATTTCTTCTTTCTTTCCATGTGTCATCCGTACTTTACAATATACTGTTTTACGAGTTCCTTTTAACTCAGTGATTCTCTGTCTCTCCTGTTGCTTTGTCTGTCTGTTCCTCTCTCTCTCTCTCTCTCTCTCTCTCTCTCTCTCTCTCTCTCTCTCTCTCTCTCTCTTCTGTATTTTCATTTCGCCACACAGATATGCACTGGCATGTGTTCTCGCACCTCGTAGACTGCCAGAATGAAGAGAAAACACGATATATCTCTCTATCGACAGACGACAGAAAGATGTACACAGATGTTTGTCTTTCAGTCTGTTTGAGTGCACTTTTTAATTTTGAGGGAAGGGGAACTAGGCAACGACTACATGGATGAACAAATTCAACACAGATCGTCAAATGCACACCGGTTAAGAGAGGGAGGGGGAATGAAATGGGGCAAAGGGAGATCATTTCAGGGGAATGAATCTGCAACCGATAAGGGGGAGGGGGGGGGGGGGCATAAACACCAGCGCGTAATGGAAGGGAACAAAAGCCATGTAACTAATTTTGTTCTAGTTTCATACATTTTCCCCGATAAGACGGCATGCCATACACCGTCGTCGTTTATCTGGCCCTGCAGGCATACATGTGTGAGTATTCCCCAGACGGTCACTCCTGAAGACACCGTGCTGATTAGAATTGCCAAGGATACGATCTGATAAAGAGACAACCAAGTATAGGAGGATTTGCAAGTTAAGTTCGGATAGGATGGTTACCTCCACAGATGATGAGAGACAACCATGTCTATATATATATATATATATATATATATATATATATATATATATATATATATATATAGACACACACACAAGTTCAATAATAGGATAAGTTACCTCACCATTCAGCATGACAGAGCAGAGGTGTTGCAATGACTGCTAAGAAATATTGATATATATATATATAGGATGGTTACCTCGATATATATATGACAAGATTTGAAGGTTACATAAGAGCAAGCTTTGTTTATATTCAATTATATATATACACATCTGCCATTTGCAAATTAAGTTCGGAGAGGATGTTTACTTCCCCACATGACTGTGGAACACTTCTCTTCTTTCATTTCTCACCTTTGCTAAAAAAAATGTGTAGAAAATGTTATGTAACTCGCTTGTCAGCCATACGTTTACCTTGATAAATGATAGGCATAAAACACACGATGTTGAGCACACTCTGACATTTTACAGGCGACAAAAAAAAAAACGTTAATAAACAGCGAAAATAACACACACACGATGTTGAGAATACTATGACATTTTGTAACAAAAAAAGTGTTAATAAATAACGAAAATAAAACAGACAATGTTGAGAGTACTCTTGACATTTTGTAACAGAAAAAAAAACGTTAACAAATAACGAAAATAAAACACACGATTTTAGAGAATACTCTGACGTTTAATAACAGAAAAAATACCCTGTTGCACGCGCGCACGCGCGAGCACACACACACACACACACACACACACACACACACACACACACACACACGCATGCGCGCATACACAAGCATACACACACACACACACACACACACACACACACACACACACACATTCGAATACACGAATGCACTCATACATACACTCAAATGCACGTACGCGTTCACGCACACTGACTGACTGACTTAAACCACTTGCTGTCAGATTAACATATTGTTGTACTGACATTTAAAAAAAAAATTAATAAATCAACGAGAAACGAAAATAATACAAATAACATTTGAATGACATCAAAATCATAAAGGAATCAGGACGACTTGATGTATTTTGAAAGTGTAAAGCCGTTAAACCAGACTTTGGAATCTGACAAAACCAATATTCTTTATGATAAAACTTGCATATCAGGAATGAAATTAATAGCATTCATGACAGCAAATAACTCAGCGGTGAAAATAGAACCTTTGGTAATATGAAATCCTTTTTCAATGTTAAGGGAAGGTATCACAAAAGCAGCACCAACCTCAGAGGCACTCGAAACAGAAC